>CAJQUW010000445.1:0-246870 GCA_907163375.1 Prostheceraeus crozeri | reverse complement strand
CCCGCCACATCAAGCGAGGTGTTTGTCGACCTAAGCCGGCATCAATCTCCGAAGGTGAGGATGATTCTATTAACGTCGTCTCCTTTTCTTGCGACTTGTGCGCTCAGTCTTTCGAGACACGTTTTGAACTATCTTCGCACAGACTTCAACATACACACACGAACGATACCTACACCAACGGTACCTCCTCTATCCGACTCACTGAAGTGTCCATAAAAATTTTAGTGAGGAACTACCAGATGGACTCCTCAGAAACCATTGCTAACTTTGAGGAATGGTTTCATCAAAATTCATCATTGATAGAAGCGCTCTTCAACAATTTAGACAATTTTAGGATGAAGGCGCTCATCTATCTTAAAATAAAATATGTAAAAATCGACCACCATACTAAACAAATAATAGAGAGGTTGGAGTTTCACATACCCTCCTCTCCTGCAACCGAGGTTGTAGACTATGAGTCTTGGATAAATTTTCACATCCAAGGATTAAAATTAAATATTGATAAATTTAACGAGCGCGATAGTGGTCTCATTTTTGACGGCATTGAGTCCGCCTTATTTAAAATCAGTTTATTAGGAAATCATAGTGGTCGAGGCTCCTTTAAACTTCCAAAAAATTTAAAAAACAAAACAGCAGTCATTTCTGTAGATTGCGAATCGCAATGTTTTAAATATGCTGTCCTCTCCATTCTCCACTATAATGACATCAATGCGAATCGAAATCGCACATATAGCTATAGGCAGTGGGAGAATGAATTAAACTTCGATGACTGTAATAGTGACGATATGAAAATTAAAGATATAGAAAAATTTGAAAAATTGAACAACATTAAAATAGTTCTCCATGTTTGGGAAAAAGGATTGAAGGGTGTGCGCTACAACTCGCGTTCGAGTTGTTATGAACGTACAGTAAACCTGTTATTAGTAAAACAGGATGATAGTGAGGAATGGCACTACTGCGGTATTCCCAAAATCTCTCGCTTATACCACCACTTAGAAAACTCTAGTAGAGAGTTACATTACTGCGACAGATGTATTCGCCACTTTAGAAGGAAAACTAAATTTGAAACTCATTACGAATGGTGTAAGCGAGGTAAACTACAAATGGAGCGCATGCCCAAAGATAAGGAGTTTTCATATAGAGAGAATGGCGATGAACTAAGTCCTCTTCATGTCATCTATGCTGACATCGAATGCTATATCGATGATATCATCCACAAGCCAGCAGCCATTTCCTGCTATGAAGTATGGCATGACCATTTCCAAAATAGAAAAAATAAAATACACGTCTAGCAAGGTGAGGATTGTATTTACCAATTCCTGCAATTCCTCGAACAGGCTGTAAAATTTCAACAAAAGTATGATGGTGAACTCTATCGCAGATAATTGCATATGACAGCAGATGATCAAGCAAAATTTGATAGTTGCAACGTTTGCCCCAAATGTAGGAAAACATTTGATGATGATAAGATTAAGAAAGTGCGCGACCATGATCACATCACTGGTAAATTTAGAAGCGCACTCTGTTCAAAATGCAATTTGTCACTTAGGATGAAACGGCGTACATTACCCGTCATTTTCCATAATTTCAAGGGCTACGACAGCCATATGATAATAAAAGGAGGTTTAGGTCAAATGAAAGAGTGGAAGCTTGATGTAATAGCACAAACGAGAGAGAAGTTTATGGCCATGACAGCAAAAGTGCCTGTCGATAAAACTAAAGAAAATAAGACGGTCTATTTTGATATAAAATTTTTAGATTCCTACCAATTTATGACTGCATCACTGGCCTCTCTCGTACAAAATCTAAAGTCTCTTCCACTAACACAAAATCTTAAGAAGCAATATCCAAATCTAACCGATGAAGTCATCACACGGAAAGGAGTCTTTCCATATGCATATTTTGATGCGATTAGTAAACTCGGCGAGACTTCTCTTCCGCCCATAGATAAATTTAAAAATGATTTGACCGGCGCAGAATGTAAGACCGAAGATTATGATCATGCTCAAGAGGCATGGATAAAATTTGACTGCCATACATTTGGTGAATATATGATTGCCTACCTTAAGTTAGATGTATTTTTGCTGGCTGATGTATTTCAGGAGTTTCGACGAGTGGCATTAGAAGAAGATAAGTTAGATCCCGTCCACTTTGTCAGTCTACCAGCCATGTCATTTAAGTCTGCTTTTAAAATGACTGGTGAGACCATTCATCTCTTACAAGATCCAGAGATGTATAATTTATTTGAGCGAGGAATTCGCGGTGGTCTCACATTTGTAAATAAACATAGGTTAAAATCTGAAACAGTAGGTAATGATCATATCCATCTTAAGTATTATGACCAAAATAATTTGTATGGTAGCTCATTATCCAAACCGCTACCTCACTCTGAGTTTAGCTGGTTAGATGATAGTGAAATTCAACATTTCTCCAACCCTTCTAACATACTAGCAATTCCAGATGAAGGTGATTGGGGATATTATTTTGAGATAGATCTAATCTATCCAAATAATATTAAACATAAAACCGTAGATGTTCGCACCCGAATCACACCGAATCGCACCCGCACTCGCACCCGAATCAGGTGAAGTGAGTAAAGATATGTTTTCCGACTTTATGAAACAATTTCATAAAGATTTAGAATCATGTGGACAACCCAAGTATAAGCCTTGCCGCAAACTTTTGCTCACTCAATATGATAAAGAAAACTATCTAGTCCACTTTAGCATCTTAAAATTTTATTTAGAAATGGGCATGATTTTAAAAAGAGTTCACCGCATTATTAAATTTAGACAGAAAGCCTTCCTCAAACCCTACATAGATAGTAACAGCCAGAAACGTGCACTAGCCCAAAATAATTTTGAAAAAGATTTTTATAAATATAAGAACAACAGTCTATTTGGTAAGATGATGGAGGATGTTAGAAAGCGCGTAAACTACAAACTAGTTAATGATCATCAAAAGTATCACAAATTGACCTCATCACCTCTATTCATCGATAGAGACATAATCGATGAGGATCTTGTAGGTATTAAAATGATAAAATCTGAAGTTGAGTTGTGCAAACCCATCTATATTGGTCAAGCTGTTCTAGATTACTCCAAGCTTGAAATGTATCAACTCTTCTATAAAATACTAAAACCGTGTCCTCTCGTAAAAGAGGTTCGTTTGTTGGGTGGTGACACAGATAGTTTCTTTTTAGGTATTGCCACTCAAAAAAGATTTAAATTTTAATGAAGTAGGAAAATCTTTAGAAAGATATTTTGATACATCAAATTATCCTGCTGATCATCCACTATACTCCATCAAAAATAAGGCCAAATTTGGTTGTTTTAAGGATGAAGCAGCAGGGAAGGAGATAGCTGAAATGATTCTCCTCCGCCCTAAAATGTATTCTATGAAATTAAAGGATAGTGATGATAGCATTAAGCGCGCTAAAGGCATATCAAAATCCATTGTGCAAAACATGAAACATAAGAATTTCAAGAGAGCCTATAGAAATAAAAATATAACATTTGTCAATATAACAATCTTAAAATCTAAGTCGCATGAGATCAAAACTTATACTTTTAAGAAACGGGCGCTTTCAGCATGGGAGGATAAGAGGTGTTGGATAGGACATAACATATCTCTTCCACATGGACATCCTGATACAGGCATACCACCACCCAAAAGAATTAAACCCACACTACCACATTCAGGAGACGTCTTAGCATAATCATCCTTAACTTAGTATTTTGATGTTAATTTCTGTAGATAAACATTGTTGTTTTATGTATCGCATGAGATTGTTTTTTCATTGTGAATATGTGTTCACATCTGTACATTCCCCATGTGATGACTTTTCCACTGAAAGACATTTTTCCTATCCCTGTATATTTCCACCCTTCACGAAGTAAAAAGACTTTTTGTATATAGCAATGTTTATTGAAGTGCGCTCATGTATATATTTTCAGTGGATGTTGTATAAAGTCTATTGCTTCACATTCATGTACATATTTCAATAAATGTTGTATAAAGACTTCACTTTGTTTTCCGAAACACTAAAGTTATGAGGGATTTAGTATCTTTCACATGGATGCACTCTTGTAAACCATTGGTAATTTTGATAGCAATAGAGGGTATAGTTTGTTTGACGACGGGATGATAGAAAATAGATTCAAACATCTTCTCGACTATTCCATATGAAGCGTCTTTATCATGAATGAAATCACGTAAATGTATTCTTTTTTCTCATCAACAGAAATAGGTAGAATCAAATCACTTTGAATGTAAAGGTGCTGTTCATGTTTATCAAGTGTCATTGGTGTTTCTATACCAATCGTATGCGCAGCAGCAAACACTGTTTGTAGCATTGAAAAACCAAAGAGTTTTTTCAAATTTTTACTCAATTGACATTGAATGTCATCACCCAGTTTCAGAACAACGCGTTGATTTTCAATTGAAAACGAAATGTGGTGTGTCTTTACATCATATTTACTTTTCATCACATGCTTTAACTTCTGTTGTATATAAGGATTTACTACATGAATGAAGCTTTCAACTGTATGATATAGACGCGGCATTATATTGATAGCAACTTTAGATTCTTCATAAGACTGGTAAATTTTCTTGATGCGATCGCCATAGATGTCCACCCACCATTCATCATTAACTGAATCAGCTTTAGTGTGATATTCATGAGAACCATACACCACACCGCTTCCAATAATAGGTGTATAATGTCTTACAAAATGACGCAAGGTTGGAGAGAAATAAACTGTAAGTTTGTCATTATATTTCTGAATAACCAACATATTTTTGTCCGCCATAATTTTCTCTCCATACTTCTTACCCACAGTCTCATTCCATCGTTTTACTAACTCAATAAGTGATAAAGGTTGAACACCACGCTTTTTCAAAATGATGCGTTCTTCGCATTCTACAACATCTTCATCAAACATTTTAAATTTATAATGAAATTTGGGGATTCGATTTGAATAAACTTTTTTAACATTTGCAGTAGCAATTGATGTTAGATGTAGTCCATGACCAAAACCAAGATGTGGATAGAATTCATTATCCAACCTCAGCGTAAGACCTTTAGTAAAAGAATGAAAGAGGAGGAACTGTCTCCCACTCCAATGATAGATAGTAAACTCATAAGCTTTCTGATTTTTATTCTTCATGATGGAAGTATTACCACTGTTGAATGCCTTAATAATTTTCTCATTCCCAAATGGTTCATAAGAATCTGATTATATCTGAATCCATTCATAGTTCCACTTTCCATCTGATGTTAAATTGTATGGGAACTGAAATGTATTATTCATCGTTATTCCATCATGGGTGCGAGGAGTCAATATCATTTCTTCCAAATCATTCACATTCTGAATATTGCTATCATAGCAAATACTAGAAACGCCAACCTCCCATTCACCTTCTAAATGCAGTGGCCGACTTAATTCTACTCGATAGTCTGATGGTTTATTTTTGGGAAATTTATTCATAGAAGCATTACTGGGCAAGTAGATTAGAAACGAGTCCTTATTTTCACTTTCCATATTATTCACATTGGAAAAATATATTAGCATACTTTTGCATTAACTCTTCATTCGGAAATGGAGTGTGATACTTGTCACAGCATCTTTATGAAAAGGAATCAACGCACCAGCATCGTCATAAATGGCAATATCAATTTGTGGGATGTAGTTTGATTTCAGCTTCGTATAATGCACTTTCTTGAAAGTATGCTCAGATAAAATACTGCAGCTTTTTGGCTGGTATGGTATCATTGCTAGCAATGGAGCTTCAACATCTCCCACACGTACATCTTCACCAATATTGGAATATATCTGAAAATAGTTAATACGACGCGATAGCGACATGTCTGCGCTAGCTTTGGTTACAGTACCACTTTTAAAGATATTTTGATCAAAACCCAAAATGTCCATTAGAGTTTTATCCATAATTAGTTCAATACCTTTTCCACTTATAGTGAGAGACAAAGTACCTTCTTTTTCAGAAAATGAAATATGTTGGTCATTAATCACTTCATTTAAATAATCTACAACCAATTTAACCGAAGTAATAATGCGAGGCATCAACACTCTTGTTTCATGTAAGATACCACCTAAAGGCTCTACACACTTTCTGTATAAAGATACGGTCCATTCTGTATCAAATTGATTTGACCTTTCACATGGTAAATGTTGCATATCAGATTTTCCATGAACAGCTGCAGAACGATGTCGTAAGAACTGATGAAAATCTTTTGAACAAACTAATACTAGATCATCATCATTTAATTTGCTTATTGCAATATGATTAGATGATTTAATATAAGTCAATGTTGCCACTTGTTTGCCATCAACTCGAAGGAGATAATTAAATTTCTTCAATAATGTTTCAGGAGTCATGTTTGTCTTTCTTGGCTTAATCACAATCTTCTTCACCAACGTCTTCTCATTTCTTGGAATAAGATCTACATAATAAGCTTCCTCTCGATATATTAACTGTTTATGACCACTTATGTGGTAATTAACGTTAAAATTATCATAGCTTGTTAAGGCGCTAGCGAGGTAACCTAAATCATTTCTTAAACTTGGACTTAAACCAACAATCCAATCTTTCTCAACTACATGATGTACATAATTATAATCATCATTGTGCGGAGTAAATTGGACAATATGTTTACTCGCTTTATTCAAGAAATCATATATAAACTTTTTACATGATAAGAGATCTTTCTTTGGCCACTGTGGAATGTATACTCGGCACCCCTTTTCACATTGATAAGCAGCTGTACGTCTCATATTAATAGTCATCACCTCATGATCAAAAGTATAGACACAGTTGCTATAAACAAGTTCAGTGACACCCACTTCCCAATTTCCATTTAGCTGTTGTACATGATCAATGGGAGTAGAAAAGAGTGCGGCTCGATTACTAGAAAATCTCTTTGTAGCCGCATTGCTAAGCAAAATATGATAAAACGACATTTTTATATTGCTGATCTGCGACTTTGCATAACATCATGAAGACTTGGATTTTGGACTCTCTACAATATATCAGAGTTGATCGTGATGGAAACGTACATTTCAAAAATTCTCATGGTCATACATCAAGAGGTATTACATTAACATGGCGACAATTTGTCAACCTCAATGATATCATGAGGGATTTGGAATCTTTTGAAACATTAAGATTCATCTCCTTGGGTGATCAAGTTTGGCTTCAACATTACAGAAATGAAATTCAAATCTGCCATTCTCATTCCGCAAACTGTTTCTCATTTCGCAAATACAATTGGGAGAAGTATAGAAGATACATACATCGCTCCATCATGACATTTATTCGTCGTGAGTTCATCGCCCTACTATGCAAATCTTAATCAGACATGACTACTACACATCATGAGTTGGAAATTAGATTCCCTACAACGTATTGAAACGGATCATGATCGAAACGTCTATTTCAAAGATTCAACTGGAAATGTGAGAAGAGAGTTTGCTTTATCTTATCGTCATTTTCAATCTCTACATCATATCATGAAGGACTTGAAATACTTCTATATGAAAAGACATTCACGTATTGGAAATCGCATCTGGCTGCGCGTCAACAATCGGCGAATTCAACTCTATCATTCCCAACTTCATACTAACTTCACATTTCATCAAGGTAGTTGGGAGAAGTATAAAAGGAAGGTGCATCGCTCAATTTACTCATTCTTTCATCATGAAGCGCCATCGCTACACCATCGTCAACATTCTCCGTCGCTTCAGACTCTACACCAAAATCGATCTCACAACATTACACCAACAGCTTCAAAACAGCAAGTATTACCCGGGCCGTCCTCAAATGTTAGTGGTGAAGATGAACAATTCACGGAATCTTCAACTCTTCCCAAATGGGACTGTACAGATTCTCGGCGCCCTTTCTCATTCATCGGCGCAGTCAATGCGCTTAGAGCTACAGAGACTACTACGTCGGATATGGAAGAGGGAGAGGTGTGTGATGTCGAATCTGACTGTGGACAATATGGTGATCTCTACTCAATTGAGTGAAAGTGTATCATTTTTGAAGATTCGTACCAGCAGTTACAGTTTGTGTTATGAACCCGAACTTTTTCCTGCAGCTCTCATTAGTTGTTGGTTACCTGTGCATGTGGCAATCTTTCATAATAGTAAAGTGATCATTACTGGACTAAAATCTCATGTACAAGCAAATGTGATCCTAGACTATCTCATTGAGTATGTACGTACCAAGCGGATTGTAAAATAAAAAACAATTTTTCCAACATGATGTTTTTATTTCAAATCATGATAGAACTTACAAATCATTTTTTCATTAGAGGATGGATTACATGAAAAGTTTTGAATAATAGATGCAAATCGAGATACATGTAAACGTTTTAAGATGAAGTACAGTACAAAAGCACCACACGTTGATGAAAGTGGATGTTGTAGTATGCGTTCATTTCGCTGATATTGACGCGTATGTTTTCTCAACCACTGCTGTGTTGGTATATTTGGAGGTTGAGCAAGAGAGTCAAATAGTTCACCACGTCGGTCTTCTCCAATAAAGATCGCTTTCCAATGCTCACCGCCTAAATTCTGCGAATGAGTGTTTAGCACAATAAAGATGGGATAGTGATTTACTGCAGGTGGTAAGGTATCGAGTGAATAGACATTATCGAAAGCTTTCAACGTCGCTTCGTCTGCATTACGCTGCACTTTAGTCTTAATATCGTCAGCAGTCAACCAACTCATTAACGATTATACTGAAGAATCACGTCACGATACTTTGTAATTTCAATATTTGAATCGAAGACTGCATAAATTAATACATTGATCGTCTCAGGTAGTGTTCTTTTGAACGTCAAATCCAAACGAATATTATGAGGCACGTTCGTTTGACGATAGGGTGCACTAATATCGCTGTCAGCAGTCAAATCAAATGCATAAATAGTATATCCACTCTTAAACTCTTTCATAGTCAGTCCGTTGGTATCATCCGTATTGTAAAAGCCAAAGACATCCATAAAATCAACATAACTGCGCATAAATTGATCCGAAGCAAAATCTGGTTTGTAGGGTGGACCAGGATGACTCACACCATTTACACGTAAAGCAATTTCACTTAACTGATTGTGTTTAAAATTGAAAGGATTCTTCTTTATATTACCATTAAATGCATCATTTTCAACCATTGCCACCATGAGGAGCTTCGGTGCTTCCGATGGAAAGAGGCCATCTTTCATGAAACTCTTTTGATCTTTTGGAATTGTAAAGGTGAGAAGCTTTGTATGCTGAACGGGGTAAATGGCATTTTGGCGGTTAAGACCTTCAGCATGCCCTCTAATGACACTTGGATTCGGTACTACTCGACGAATGTAAAGTGCAATATCTTCCACATGAATTCTAAAATTGTCAACTTTAGCAAATGCATTCAGCGCAAATTCAGGCTTATTCAATGTCAGCTTGAGTCGCATGCTGGTATTACAGAGTAAAAACTTTGACTGTCTAAAGAAGTCTAAATTCAGCGGACCATATAGCTGACATACTTCACTATCTTTAATCATAGCAGATCGCTTTACAAAGCCACTGTTTGTTTCAACATCAAATTTTCCTGCTTCATCTCTGTACCATCCCATGGCTTCCATATGACTTTTTTGTGCTGCTGGATGAAACTGTGATACATGGTTGAAATATGATTTATAGGGATAATCGCTTTGACCACCTTCCACCTGCTGCTCTCCAATCGTTAGAGAAACATCGCGAAGTAATGTAGTCAATGGTAAATTGTTCAGTCCAACTTTATGTGTATCGTCAATAGCAGTTCCATCTGCTTGCTGAATTCTAAACCTCAAATCAAGCATCGCATAACTCAAATCTATGTAGTCATCACTACCACCAGGAATAACAAATTCAATGGGGCCAGCATTCTCAGCTGTTCGAGGATGATAATCTACAATACTTGAACTAAGAATATCTGTCTGTATGGCTTGTTGATCGAACAAACAAAAACCGGAAGTTTTACACTCCATGATTAGAAGTTATGGCAGCGTCGTCGTTTAGCGCCTGATGAATGATTAGAGCCTCTACGACGTTTGCGTGAATGCCTTTTGACTGAAGATCGCACCTTACCAGCTCCGCGATGTTTCCTCCTTCCTTTTCTCATTCGTTTAGGTGATTTCTTTCCTTGAGTAACACCAGCAATGGTCTGCTTCAATGTTTTTAAACCGCGTTCCTTCCCACGATTCAACAAACTGCTCTTGAAACTTCTACCTCTGGAAAGATCACTAGCAACATCACCAGCAAAGCCAACGGCATTACTTAAAACATTTCGTTTTAAAGATCTACCGACATTGGATATGAGAGGTGCTACAACAGATTTCAGTGAACCAAGTATGCTACTCGTACCTCCACGTTGGCGGCGAGCGCCGATGTAAATTTGTCCTCCACCACTTACATAGGAGGGTCGTGAATAAAATGAGGCAGTTGGATTCATAGCTCAAACCCTAAACATTGTTAGTTACAACTTTGCATGAATCACTGTCGATCACTTAGATGAAAGATGTCGGCACGACGCATCCAAGAGTTCATACTTGAAGGATAACCAGTCCATTTAACAAGACACCATTCTTCACCTTGCCGTTTTTTACATCGAATGATTTTCTCTACCAAATATGTTTCACTTTTAGTGACTACCTCAATCTCATCGCGGTAAAAGCTACCCTCAATTTCTTCATTATCGTAATCTTTCAACTTGTAGGTGGTCGGAGAGTCTTTTTGATTAATCCTTGATACTGTAAATACCTCCTCTGTCCAATTCGGGAGGTACCCTTTAGCAAAAACACTTTTCACTTTTGAGATACGAACTTTATCTCCAATTTTCACATCACTTTTCACATGAGTGCGTTTACGTTGGAATGATTCGCGCACTTTATCTACATTGTCAGCATTTACATCTACTGGTCTGAGTCCAATAGAACGATGGATAGAGTGATTGTAGGCATGGAGTGTATCTTGTAGAACCTTTGTCCAATTTTGTGTCAAGTTGGCAGTAAAATGTCGCCACAAGCAATTTTTTAATGTGCGATTAAAACGTTCAACGAGTGCAGCTTTATAAGCACTCTTTACACTAAACAACTCAATGTCATGCCTCTCAAATAATCTTGTCACATGCTGATTTTCAAACTCTTTTCCTTGATCACTCTGAATTCTTTTTGGAATGCGACCTTCTCGAAAAATTGTTTGGAATGCTTTTGCTACTCCTTTCCCTTCTTTAGTTTTTAAAGGTTCAGGCCATGCATAACGCGAGAAAATATCAATGACGGTTAAAATAATTGCCCGAGTTATGTTTTGAAATGGAGGCGACATCGCACAAATCTGCTTGCCACTGTTCATCGATGTCATGAACAATATAATGGCGGGTGCGGTACTTCTTTTTCGCTTGTTTGTGGAGTGTATAGGTAGCCTGACCCTTTAACCATCGTTTCACTTGTGATTGTGGAAGACCACTCGCTTTTGATAATTTCTTGATAGATGCAAATCCTGCCGGATGTTTTACATCATAATAGATTGACTTCAAACGTTCAGTCGATGACGACTGACTCTTTTTCCTCCTTCTCATCTTTTTGTTTTCTTGCCTTTCTACATTTACAACAACTACAGCATTTAGCTTTAGCGGTTTTGCGATCGTGTTCACATTGCTTAGGGGTTTCATTATGAGAGCTGGCGCAGCAAGTGCAAGTGACAACGACATTCACCTCTTGTGGCTCATTACATGGCAAGCAACACATCTGCTTCATATTAATAGTCTGAGAACATGTATTTCCTGGGAGGAGCTGTTTTACGCTTTCCTTTTACTAGTTTTAATAGTGATGTAGATCTACGTCGAGTTCTTCCTCTTGTTTGCTTAGTGAGTGTGGGAGGGGATGTAGCAGGTGACGTCTTAAACCAATTTGTTGGCATTTTCATCGTCTGAAGCATTGGAGCAGTAGCCACTGTTGAATCAAGTTCTTTCAATGTCTCATTATTCAAAGCAAATTTTGGTACATTATGCTTTTTCAATAGTTTAAGAAAGTATGACCAACCAGGTGGAACATAGACCTGACGGCGCTTTCTACGTGTCTCATACTGAATCAAGTCTTCATAACGTGAAGCATCAATCACTTTATTTTCATCTGTAATGATTTCTCCTCTATCATTTACATTGAGATGGGGCTCAATACTATTGAAAAGAGATATGGCATATGCGCGAGATGCTAAAGGTGTAGCAGTCGATACAGAGTCACGCATCTTATTCTTCAAGTTTTTCAATTGCTCAACAGTTTCCGATTGTAATAATACAGCACGATGTGGATCTTTGATGTGAACATTTTGCTGATAATCTATTTCTTTCCTATACATTTGATTTGCAAGAGGTTGCTTTACTTGCTGCATGGCAGTCAATTGTACATATTCATCCTGAGGAATAACAATCATGCGAGAATAAGAACTCATAGTTTGTAGATAATCATGGGAGTTTTCAAAATATCACTCCGAAATCTAAATTCTTCCGGACACTCTTGCGTAAAGTCAATGAATAAGTAACCGTATGGTTTTTCAGTAGCTGCTTGAAAAATTTCAATTAAGGCTTTTGATCCTCTGGGTGCAACTTGTCGCGCTAAAATTTCAAATTGACTTTTATCTCGCGGATTCTTGAAAATAGCATAATAGTGTGTATTCAGGTTTCGTGTACGAGCTTCTTTTCCATCAGGAAACAAATTTTGTGTGATATAGATAATAAAGCACCTTTTATGATGTGCTGCGCGAGTGAACATATCTGTAACATCTTTTGAATTCTTACTTTCTTTTAATAAATCATCCAATACAACAACATCATTAGACTGAAGTTTTTCCACTGGAATAATTCCTTCATGTCGAATAAAGTTGCGACTTTGCAATTCCTGAAACAGCGACGGTTGATAAATACCATAATACCAAATCACTCGATTGATAGGTTCCTTAAACAACTCCCTTCTTTTATCCAATAAATTCAGCGTGAAAACAGTTTTACCTGCATGAGATGGACCTGATACAGTCAGAACTTTATCACATTGAAGTCTGAAATCCGTTATAATACTTTGAGTTTCAACATTTGTATAATTAACGCTTAGAGCCAAAGATATTACCCAATAGGTTGCCCACGGCAGGAGCTATCATTGGAAGTATTGCTGAAAGGAAACCGCCCTTTTGTGTTAGAGTTTTCCTCTTTCTTTGAAGGGTGACTTTAGGATTGGAGATGAAACGCAATTTCGTAGCATATCGCTTAAGTAACTTTCGTTGTTTTGGCGCTAATTTCTTCGTCCTCAACTTCCTCACATGAGAAATAATTTCGCAAATGAATTTATCGTTAGCATGTCGTATAGCATTGTATCGCTGATTTGCTTTCATTCGTCGGAGAGCTTGAATGGCTGAAGAAAACTTTTGACTTTTACGTTTCGTCATTTTACGTTTCGCCATTTTCCGTGTTAGTCTTTGCTAAAACCTATCTTTACCACATTTGCATAGGTACTAACTATTGCGACATAAGTGACACTCGAAATGAGCAATATCACAGTGGTTACATTGGCAAAGTTGAATGCAATTACGTATGAAACAGCGTTGACAAAAAGCATGCTTACATCTCTTGAAGATGCGCTTTTCATTTCCATCCTTTCGCTTACATACATCGCAACACATAGTTTCACCGTTACTGATGTCTATAGCAAGTCTTTTTGAAGATATGAATTTGCTAGCCTTTTCTAAATAATAGACGCATGTACAGAAGGAATATACTTCGAGAGTGAGCAGACATAGCTCGAAAACCAGTTGTGCCACAATCAAGTACCACTGCATTTTCAATTTTTCTTTATGGAAAGTTGAATGTGAATATCTGAAATCGCTTCAATCACTAGACTGCTACCATGATGGTTAAATGCGTTAAGACGTTCAGCAATTTTTATCATATGTCTTTTAAAAAATTCTTCGGGGTGATCTACCACTTCCATTGAATAAGAAGCAAAATGGAAAGAGCGACTTTCCACCTCTTCCTTTCCAAAATGACTAAACTTAATTTTCGCAACTAATCGCGCCATGATAATGCTGTCAGAGAATGTATTCATTAACTCCAGAAATAGAGTGCTAGCATCATCGACCACTGCTTCGATGTCGGTCTCATCTTTATGAAAATTTATCACATAATCTTGAACAGCTCCTTTTAAACTTTGCCTATAAAAATGTAATGTTCCGCAGTCGTTTGAGAAAGATATGATCACCCTTTATCTAACCCATCCATTGCATGAAAACAACAACTCTTCTCATAGTAACATTTATTGAATCACTATAACAAGCATGCATTATAAATCAATGGTTTGAAAGAGATGAAATAGATACAGCTGGTAACTATCATACAGCGAGCAATGATAACCATACAAGACTTTGGCAGTGTTGAGGTAAGGAGGAAAGAAGCATTGGTTATGAACGTAGCTACTACAACGAACAGACAAAATAGGAACACACAAATCCTTAAAACGTTTCGTGACTTCATGATAATGTTGATTCACTCTACTATCCCAAGGCGGGAGCAAAATATCATCAATGATTAGATTGGGAAATACTTTCCTCTCCTTACCAGGATTATTACAAAAGATGCGTATAACATTGAAAGCAGATAACCATCGTTTAAAGTCAATAAGAAGAGCACTCTCACAAGAAAAGCCATAGTCTTGCAAATATTTCAGATTAAGTCCATGAATGTGTTTTCTCGCCCATTGATCAACATTGGGATCGCAGTTGGCATGTTGATGATAGACACTAACAATCTGATATGTCCAATTGTTCATAGCAATAGCACTGAGCTCCTGTACAGGTTCACCCTCACAATCCATAAAAATGATGATAGAAGCCTAAAACGGAAATTTACACATCTAAGGAAACGTTCTATAACATATTACAAAATGAAGAATTACATCGATGCTTTTCACGACAAAATACACAAATGATATGATGGCAACGAAGAAGTAAAATGTATCTAATAAGGCCACGTCTACGACACTCAAAGCACATAAGCGAATTGTCATAGGGTAGAGTTAGGAAAGGACTAGTAATTCTCCTTCTTTGATTTGCGTTTTGATGCAGCATTCTTCTCCGACTTGCGCTTCGTACCACTGCTGTTAAGGATTTGATCAATTATGTCGTCCACGTTGGGTGGTTCTGGAATATATAGGATGGATTCCATATGCATGGAGAGAGAGGCTATTTTATTATCCTAGTGTCGACCATAATATAGCCCATTCACTTTGAAAAGGATATCCCAAGTACCTTCTCCGAGCTCATCACATCTGATGGGTATTGATTGATCTCCCTCCTTCTTATAGTAAGTACACCAATGTGATACCGGTAGGCAAATGTGATTACCATCCCAAATCTCTCTATAGGGAGTATCCTTGTCATCTCTCGCCTTCCACTCTTGAGCAAGAGGAGTAGGAATGTCCATATTTAATGTCACATACTCCTCAATAATATCAAGTTGGCGGCGAATGTACGGACTCACGGGGATGAGTATGTAGTCCCCATACTGATTGCGCATTATCTTGACATCCGTGGAAGGGAGCATTCCCGATTGGAGTACTACGCTATGATCGTCATAACGCAAGACTTGTTTAAATTTACGCTGTAGCGGTGTAGGATTATGTACCTTGGTTGTTTCTTCCACTGGCCTCAGTTGTAGATGATCTGACCGTAGCGAACCTTGTAACGTTTGACCGCCATTTTGTCCTACTAGTGTAGCAGATGGAGTAGATGCCTGAAAATGAAAAAAGATTGTATTAAGTTTACGTTCAAGGGAGGAGAGGGAGGGAAGTAGCGACTTACCATTTTAGTTGGATAATAGAATAGAATAGAGAGAAAATATGCGTCCGTCACTCGTGTGATTCAACGATGGAATGATTCTCACTGTGGAAGGCTCGCCATTTATAAAGAAATGCTTGATTCTCATTGGATGATGATCCTCATTGGACAATAACATCAAGCTGATTCCAAATCTGAAATCCGTTTTCCAATCCGATGCTTCGTTTTGAAGCTACAGCCCAAAACGTCCCAAATTCTAACTCTGTCGTTTTTCGCCAATGTCCCAAAATCTTAAATGGCGTCTCACATCTGAACGAAGACAGATAGGAACAAGCCGTTTGTTTCAGTGAATTTGTCTCACTCTTAGCTTTCAAACGAGCTATTGCACGACAAAATCCGTCCACTGGAAGCCAAAATCGAAGCGAGCTGTCCAGAGGGGGGGGGACGTCAGCGAAAATTTTTTCTCTCCGATTGACTTGAAACTCACCATACCGATGCAGAATTTCACGCTGAATCCGAATCTGACCTCCGTTTTTTCATCCGATGCTTCGTTTTGACGCTACACACCAAAACGTCACAAATTCTAACTCTGTCGTTTTTCGAAAAATGTTGAAAATTTTTTCTCACCGATTGCCTTGAAACTCACCATACCGATGCAGAATTTCACGCTGAATACGAATCCGGCCTCCGTTTTCTCATCCGACCACTCCTTCCACTCGAAACAGCCCATTTTACAACCCAACATTCAGCACGAAAAACATCACACACTATAGCCTCAAGACTAATCCTGGCGGTCGCCCAAGTCCACCACGACACTCTGTCGTTCCAGAGGGGGGGAGTCAGCGAACATTGTGTGAACGCCAACCTGGCCGGCACACCACGACACTCTGTCGTTCCAGAGGGGGGGGGACGTCAGCGATGGCGGCCATCTTGCGCTATCTGGTGTTTGTCACTTCCTTACTACTTCCGGGCCACACATACATGGAGGCAGATACAATTCATGCCGCTATAGAAAGACAGAAAAAGGCCACCAATTCAATTATCGAGATACCAAGAGACTGGTATAATATTGTACGTAGCATTCCCCGGAAACCAAGAATCCAAGTGGTTGAAATGCATCAGGATCATTTCAAAAATTCGAAGAAATAGTAGTACTTCGCCAACTGACTCATCTTTAGTGCTAAAAGGGCGTAAGTCCAGGATTTTCACTACAATCAACTTTTTGATGCATGGTATTTCCGCTGAATAAAGAGAAAATTTGTTTACAAACGATGGTTTTATATCATAAATATGCCAAGGTACATAAACGATGGCATTTATATTGGATTTTTGTCTTTACCTAATTTTCAGAGACAATCTAAATCTTATATTCCAATTTACGGGAAACAGTGTTTTTGGACATAGGCCCTTTTAGCACCAAGCTCCAGAATTATTCCTGCAATTTCCTGCAAACAGATGCAAAAATTTTGTTGCTTGTGCAGTCGCCGCCACTGATCGACTTCAGTTCCTCAAGGTGCCGGGAAATTTGGGGTGGACCTATACCCTCAAGCTCGATGCATTCCGAGACGGAGAGAATTGATGGGAAATATCAGTGCAATATTAATGGAAAACCAAGCAAGACAGCAGCGTGAGGAGCAGGAGGAGTCAATGGAAAGAGAACATCATATTTGATCATACTCAGAGACATCATGCTCAATGTTTTCATGTATATGATTGTTGCATCTTTACAAGTTAAGATTTCCACACCGCTGAATTTCTGCATCATCCACTTTTTCTCTTTCGATCCGTAATTATTACTTGTTTTCTTTTGATGAAAACTTCTGCTTTCTGTCAATTGCTGATTGGTTTATTTCCTTATGTTGTGACCTTCCTGTCAGCGCCTGTTATCAACTGGAACGGATCATGTCTTAAATGACATGTAATAACAAGAATTTTTGTTGTAAAATTTTTGTTGGTGGTTTAGTTGTAAGGTTAGTGACTTTTGACTATATTTGCTACATGCACATGTGTACTAGCTGATAAGATGGATTCGGTAACAAAATGTCAGTTTTATAATTTAGGTAGTTAAGTATCAACAGAATGGCTCCTAAGTAACAGTAGATGGCAGTAGTAGCAAGTTTCTGAAATCAGATATTTGCGAAAAATCTTTTGTGAGTCATCACTGACGGAACGTAGTTACTTTCGAAAAATCTGGCTTATTACAAGAAAGCACTTAGTTGCGGAGATTGCACAAGACATTTTGAAAAATCAGTTTGTCCCGACAGATATTGGGCGTTGGTCAAGTTTTGATAAGAGCGGCGTTTTACTCTTCATAATCATGAAATATGATACTATAATTTGCTGGTATTAGTAGGCCTGAGAAAATTTTGTAGAGCTGCGAAAAAAATGGAAAAATCTCTGGCCCGACCACTGATCTATAGATAAAAGTGAAAAACTTAAGTGCATGTATTTTTTTCATTGGAATTTTTGATTTAATTGTGTAATAGTTGTTCTGTAAATGTAAAACTATTATGTTGATCAGTCTGTACTTAATCCCTTCTTTGTAGATGGTTGTTTTCCCATTACACGGATTCTCTCAATTGCATTGGATGTTTCGGGCTTTTCTGCAGCTCATTTAAAGTGGTCTCGTTATTCCTGGTAAGTTGCAATTATTATGATCATTTAACAGGCATTTTTGTGTGGATTGACGTTGAAGGTGGTCGTTTTCCCGGATACACATGTTCTTCCAATTCCATTGAAAGTCATAATTGGTGCTTCTGAGTTTGGCAGCTCATTCTCTACTTGTATATTAAAGTATGTATTTTAAAAGAGGAATCATTTTCAAAATTTGTGGCTGTTTGAAAATGGGATTAGGTCATTCTCTTTTCTCTGCAGCTCAGAAATTCTAAGTCGTTACATGACTTTCATCATTTAGTGTACGATGTAGATGATATAAAAGGAGTTTATCGAATATTGATAGATATAAAGCACGTGATTACATAATGAGCTAGAAATAAGAATGGAAATAAATGATCACTTTAAGTAATCGAAAATTGCCGATGCTGTTGAAAATATATTCCCAAACTTTCGTCTGTCTCAGACCGCGTCAGGGGACGACGAAAATTTTAGAATATATTTTCAACTCAAACAGCATCGGCTATTTTCGATTTTTTAAAACAGTAGGCTGTTTATGCGGAACAATTAAATGATTATTTGAAAATGAGATTCTATTCAGCTACAATTTGGTCATCTTAAATCAATAAAGAATCTGTCTAATGCTCCGCGCGTGTCCCGAAATTTGAAAGAGACAAGTGTGAATTTTTGGAAAACCTGGTATACAGTTGCTATCATGTGACTTAATATATAATATCATATTAATTAATAATTATGATTAATTAATATATGTGACTAATTAATTAATAATAATATATAATAATAATTAATAATTAATAATAAATTAATGATAATTATAATTAATTAACCCTTTCGATCCTGTTTCGCATCTATGGCTTCCTCCCCTAGCTGCCTGTAAAAATCCTAAAATTTCGGGATTTTTCAAATGCTGTTTACTCGACCAAAAAGTGTTGTCCTGACCCCAACCAACACTAAATAAGATGCCAAATAGATCGAATAGTCCCCTAACATCAGAAAACATGCAAAAACAGTCGAAATTATCCAAAAAATTTATATTTTTTTAAAAATACAAAAATCATCAAATTTTCACTTGGTGGGACATTAGTCATGTTTCAACTTATTGAAACAGTCACCCAGGCAAAGCCCAGGCTTGTCAGGGCACGAATCACAGATGTATCGTGATTCTCTTTTGATTCCGCTGCTGAAACAGACACGGCAACGCTTCAATGGATTTTTCTAGCCAGTTGTGGATGGGATTCTTTTTTGCACATGTGTAGTCGTGCGCTGTTCCTCTGATGGTCGTCTTTTTCTTCTGGCTCCCTTTGGTGTTGATTGCAAATCTGTCAAGACTCGTATGGCATCCTTTAGGAAGTCAAAGAAACTCACGTTGCTTTCTTTCTCTTTTCTGTATACAGCCCATGAATTGAAAAGTAGCCGAAGAATGCAATTCAGGCCGATCTTCTTGTAGCAGGCATGCGATTTGCGAGCGCAGTTGTATTGACGAATAATTTGGTCTCTGAGATCTATCCCTCCCATTTCTTGATTGTAATTCTCGACAATTGATGGCTTGCACATTGGTTCGAACATTGACCTTGGAAATCCTTTCTTTTTGCATCAGAGAAGCATTGTCACACGTGGACATCAGATAAACATCCTTTCTGTCACAGAATTTTACCGCTATTATTCGGTCCTTTTCAGCGAATGCCGATGACACAGGTTGCAGTTTCTTTTGAATAAGAATTTTTGGAATTCCTCTGCGGTCTGACTGTTCCACGAACACCCGTATTTCTCGAAAGAAGGTACTCTATCAGCCGCAAGCTTGTAAACCAATTGTCTATATTCAGGACGTATCCCCTGTCAAGCATGTCAGACTTTGAAAGTAATCGAACGACTATCTTTTCACTATTCGAAAACACAAAGTTAGTTGCATCACTGACATCTGTCGGCTCGATGATAGTCCACCCATCTTCGGCACTCGCTTCTAGATCTTCACTGCCATCAGAATCGGTATCAGAAGACAACTCATCTGTAATATGGGGCGGATCAAAAGTCGTATCTTCATTGTCCGAATCGTCTTCACTGTTATCGGAATCAAAACCATAGCGACGGACTGGCTGCACTAGGCGTGTTGAGTGCCTGGTACTACTTGATGGTGCCGCTGCCATTGAAAGAATGATCAGAAATTAGTTGTGACAAATGACAATATACCGTGCAAGCTGCTCTACCTAACAACGAATCAGCCACGCGCAATCTTTACCGGACGTCATTATACAATCACCATCAATCAATACTTTGAATATGCTTCATGTGTGGCTCGACTGAATGCAGGTGACATCGCACTGCAACCGCTGAGTTGTATTGCCGACAATCAGATCATGTAAAGACAGCAGAAACACAAGACACAGCTGATCGCAGCAGCATGAAACTAATGCATTACTTGCCCTCAATAGACTTGATTTACGTGTACATGTAACCTACTACATGTACATGTACCATTACAGCGGTTAATTCTATTAAATATAGTTGGTTTGCACATAATATGCGCTAAAGACAACATCTAACGTGTTTTACAAGCAACTGGAATACTTCACGCCTAAACAGTTAGCAAAATTTCTCATGACGACACGCTGTCGTCATAGCGCATGTAAGCGTGACGACAACGTGTCGTCATAAGATCGAAAGGGTTAATATATGTGACTATCATAAAAGGTGACTTAATCAGTAAAAGTCAACCATCAAATGTCAATTTTGAGTAAGCCCCTCCCCCTCCTATTTGACGTCAATTGCAAACAGCCCCTACAATGGTTTTACAGGTGGTTAATGCTCGTGGTGATCTCCACATTTGATGCTTTACTTCCTTTGTCCTCTATAACTTTCGGTACTCGCTGCTGATCACTGCGTCAATGTGTGCAATTGGATTGATTATCTATGGTTGATTTTTCAATATTTCGTGCGAACTGTATGGGATGAATACTGCGAAATAATATTTTTGTTTTTGGAATCCATTGAGTTTATGCATGTCATACTTGTGTGTCAGAATCTTCGACATCAAACGTGGTTATCGTTTTATTACTATACATATATGGCCCCTTGAAGTGTCAGTGGCTGTTTATGATGCCAAATTATACCGATGACTTACTGATAATCATTACATCAATCGTGTATATGCATTTTTTAAGTCTTGCAATGTCCTAACGTTATGTCACCATGATTATCGTGAATGCTTCGTGGATTTGTCGCCTATGAATGTATTGCATTTCATATATATTAGACCCAGTATAGCATGGATTATACAGTGAGATTATATCAACTTCATAATACACGCATGTGTCTTAGCGTATCTATCATTTCCGTGTGTAATTCCAGTTCATAGAATCCTAGAGGCCAGCTAACAGGTCTCTTAAAGGCGAATTAGATGTAATTTTTCTGTTGGATACTGAATTAAATTCTGTTTTTAATTAAGTTATAAATTTTGTTAGAATAAACCCCAGAACTTTGAATTGGCAGCTGTGCCTGGGATAAAAGAATGTAAAACAATTCAATTTTAATTTTTTGAATTGACTCTTTTGAAGGTTTGTTCTGTTTTTCTTTTATGTAACTTAATTTAGCTTTTATTATCCAATTTCAGAAGAATCTCAATGTTTGTAAAAAGAAAGACTAGCGAACAAGTTTGTTATGTGAAGTGAAAGTAGTAAGCACATCCCAGACGCAAGTGCAAAATGTGAAATGCTGAGTCATCAGGCTGACTCAGCCCCCCCCCCTCTGGCAGGAAGTCGCCAAGGATGTGTTGGGAGGAATGGGTCCGTGAGGAGGAAACGGCTCCCCCCCCTGGAAGGAAGGAAGGAAGGAGGAGTGATGAGGCAAGGGGTAGGAAGGGAGAAGGGTAGGAATGTGGGAAGGATAGAGTGTGGAAAGGGTGGATGTTGGAGGTTTTGGGATGAGAAAGGCTGGAATTCGGCGTGAAGGAGTGCTCGGATGAGAAAATGGAGTGCAAATTCGGACGTTTTGGCCAAAGTTGGTTCTAGGAACTTCTTCCCAACTCAATCGGAGAGAAAAAGTTCTGACCTCCCCCCTCCTACGAAACTTCCAACTTTGGTTGTAGACATCGTACAAAGTCGTGCCATAGCTAATTTGAAAGCTGGGAGTGAGAAAAAGGCAGTGAAAAGCTCAGTTTGGACTCATTTTCTTGGGTTTAGGGAGGAAAATGGCAAGAAACCGTCAGAGTTGGAAAAGGCAGGTGTTGGAGGTTTTGGGATGAGAAAAGTCGTTTTTCGGGCAGAAGGAGTGCTCGGATGGGAAAATGGAGTGCAGATTCGGACGTTTTGGCCAAAGTTGGGTCTAGGAACTTCTTCCCAACTCAATCGGAGAGAAAAAGTTCTGACCTCCCCCCCTCCTACGAAACTTCCAACTTTGGTTGTAGACATCGTAGAAAGTCGTGCCATAGCTCATTTGAAAGCTGGGAGTGAGACAAATTCACTGAAACAAACGGCTTGTTCATATCTGTCTTCGTTTAGTTGTGAGATGTTATTGAAAATTTGGGACATTGGCGAAAAACGACAGAGTTAGAATTTGGGACGTTTTGGGCTGTAGCTTCAAAACGAAGCATCGGATTGGAAAACGGATTTCAGATTTGGAATCAGCGTCAAATTCTCTATCAGCATGGTAAGTTTCAAGTCAATCGGAGAGAAAAATTTTCAACATTTTTCGAAAAAACGACAGTTAGAATTTTTGCGATGGCTGCCTACTGTAGAGCCAAAACGAAGCATCGGATGGGAAAACGGAGGTCAGATTCGGATTCAGCGTCAAATTCTACATGGAAATGATTTATTTCGAGCTCAATCGGAGCACTAGAACCGGAGATAGACGGGTTTTCAGTGTTTGGATGATGGGTATTACGTCATCAGCTGATCGCCACACACTATATAAGTGGAAACTCTGCTTGTGGAAATCAGTTCTCCTCCCGACTGGGTTGGGGTAGGTGATCTCTGGAGCTCCGATGATAGCATTGGAAATCTGAAAAACCGGGTTTCTGTAAGAAACCGACTTAGAAAATTTCATTGCTGAAGTCAGCTAAGCCGTCAGACTTAGAGGTTCGCCAGGAGATGGCCTTCGTCTCCAGGCCATAAAAGACTCCAAAACTTTAAAGGCTTGTAACTTTGCTTCTACAAGTCCGTTTGACTTGATTCAAAAAAGGTTCGGTTGCTATTGACCTGCCCTAAGTGATAGACTACTTATAAAATGTCGTAAGTAGTGCTAAAAAGTTGAAAAATTTAAATTCACTAGTTTTGGAGGTTTTCTGGGGTGTTCGACCCTGCTGAAGTCAACTAGATGATTTTTAGTGAGCCAGTCTTCTCATGTTACAAGCGGCTTTTCACTGAAAGCGAGCAAGACACGGAGAGTTTTGCTGTAATATTCCACTGACAGGGTGTTCCTTCGGGACGGCGGACGATGCCGTAGTGATAAGTGTGGCAAGGGAGTGTGTCATAGTTTAGACCGTAACCGCTGGGACAACTCATGTCTCATGTTGGGCATTTGACACAGTTCTGAACGTAGCACTTTGAACGCCAATCGGTTGAGTCTTAGCTATCTTGTCATGGGTGGCCTCTAAACATCTCCATTGCAAAACGCTGGTGAATCAAGCTCTCTACGGCTTGCTATCAAGCTGATCAAAGTCTGTCAACCTCTTACCAACTCCACCAGTTTTCATGTCTGGCGATCAAGTCATGGACGGTGCACGATTTTCGGTGTGATACTTCCTGTGGGTGATTTCGAGACAGCGGTGAAGTCCGTAGCTGCACGGGACGTGGGCAATGGTAATCCTTGTGAAACCTCTCTGCGTCATGTTTGCAATGTTTCGTCTCCGTGATAGAGACAAGCAGAACTGATGAATGGAATGAAGGGAGGACATTCATGAGCCACACGCAACACATCACAGACTTCTCTCTTTGCTAGTGAACAAGCTCTTGTCAGTATCGTACAAAGGTTTTACTGCAGCACAGGTTGATGTATAGTTAGAAAAGTTTGATCATTGAAGTTGTATTCGTAAGTCTAATCAGAAAGTGTATCATGGTTTGCAAAAGCAAAGTCTAGTATAGTCAAATATTTTACTGCGACACAGGTTGATGTATAGTTAGAAAATTTGATCATGGCGTTTTATGAAACACACATGTCATGAAATGCGAGTGTAAGTGTAGTGAAATAGTTTACCGCGACGCACGTTTGTGAAAATAAAATTTGATCATTGAAGTTTTGCGAAACACAAGTGTCATGAAATGCAAAGTTAGTGTAGTCAAATAATTTACCGCGACACCCGTTTGAGAAAATAAAGTTTGATCATGACGTTTATTCGTGAGTGTCGTCAGAAACTGTATCATGGTTTGCAAAAGCAAAGTCTAGTATAGTCAAATATTTTACTGCGACACAGGTGGATGTATAGTTAGAAAATTTGATCATGGCGTTTTATTTGTAAGTCTAGTCAGAAACTTTATCATGTTGTACAAAAGTTTTATTGCAACACAGGTTGATGTATAGTTAGAAAATTTGATCATCAACGTTTTATTCGTAAGTCTAATCAGAAAGTGTATCATGGTTTGCAAAAGCAAAGTCTAGTATAGTCAAATATTTTACTGCGACACAGGTTGATGTATAGTTAGAAAATTTGATCATGGCGTTTTATTTGTAAGTCTAGTCAGAAACTTTATCATGTTGTACAAAAGTTTTTATTGCAACACAGGTTGATGTATAGTTAGAAAATTTGATCATGGCGTTTTATTTGTAAGTCTAGTCAGAAACTTTATCATGTTGTACAAAAGTTTTTATTGCAACACAGGTTGATGTATAGTTAGAAAAGTTTGATCATGATGTTTTATGAAACACACATGTCATAAAATGTAAGCGTTAGTGTAGTCAACTAGTTTTACAGCAACACACGTTTGTGAAAATAAAGTTTGATCATTGACGTTGTATGACTGACCGAACTCACAGCAGCATTAGAAAGTTTTAGAAGGTTTTACTGCACAGTGTAGATTGTCTTGTAACTTACTTTCACAGTGTTAAAAAGTTTTATTGGAGACAGTTGCGAAATGTTTCCTTATTAGAAATTTCAAACTCCATGACTGTTAGATTAGCTTCATCAGGTTTACTAAAAGCAGTCTTCTGCTGCAGTGAGACTGAGAGTTTAGAATGTTTTATGAAAACAGTGTTCACCACAGCACTAGAAAGTTTTAGAAGGTTTTACTGCACTGTGTAGATTGTTTCACAGTGTTAAAAGGTCTTATAGTAAGTACTACAGTGGTGAATGCTTTATAAAACCAGGTAAGCTCTTGTCAAAAAAAAAAACGTTGAGTGTGTGAGGGTTAGTTCCATGACATTTAATCACGTGGGTCATAGCACAAGTCCTAAAGTCCACAATCCAAGGGTAGGGTCATCTACGGTTGGCTTTAGGTTTTATATAACACAAATGAACCGTGAAACATGAAGTCTATCACGTTGCTCACATGAGATGCATTATTAAGTGCTGCTAGTCATCGAAATGAAAACCCAAGTCATCATGAATTGAACATGAAACCTATGAGATGGATAAGAATCATTGTTGATGTATGCATTATTTCATGACAGCAGAGTTTCAATCGTTTACAAGTCACAGGGATGAATGTGTATTTAGAGTTAACCAAACGCTGTTTATAAAGTGACATGCAATTTGCGACTAACACTTAGTCTATCGGGTTTATCACTTGTGAATGACCAAGTGAGATTTACATGACATCGAATTAGGAAATGTAAACCAAGCGTCATATGAAAGTGTATAGAATAAATATTTTGTAAACGAACGTTCTTGGATGTGTTACACACCTTTGCTGTGCCTGAAGTTTTACAATGTCAAGTTCATTCTTGAACATGTCAATGACATGGATACATTCCTAAAATCAATAATCCAAGGGTAGGGCTATCTACGGTTGGATTTAGGGTTTTCTATAACACAAGTGAAACATAAAGTCTGTTACTCTTGGTCATAATGTACATATGAGACAAATTATCAAGTCTTACCAGTCGCTGAAATGAAAGTTGAAATATAAAGTATAAAATAAAGTTAGAATCATTTCACTGTTTGTAAAGTTGGAAATAAAGTTGAAGTTTGTAAAGTCAGAATTAATGTTAGAATCATTTTAGTGTTTGTAAAGTTAGAGATAAAGTTGTTGTTTGTAATGTTAGGAATAAAGTTGGAATCATTTCAGTGTTTGTAGTGTTAGGAATAGTGTCTGATTCATTTCACTGTTTGTAAAGTTAGAAATAGAGTTGATGATTGTAAGTTTGAATTAATGTTAGAATCATTTCAGTGTTTGTAAGATAGGTGAAGCATAAAATAATGTAAGAATCATTTCAGTGTTTGTGTGATAGGTAAAGTATGAAATAAAGTTAGAATCATTTCACTGTTTGTAAGATAAGTGAAGAATAAACTTAAGTCATAACCTTTCGCTGTTTGTAAGATAGGTGAAGTATAAAATGATGCTAGAATCATTTCAGTGTTTGTAAAATTAGAAATAAAGTTGTTGTTTGTAATGTTAAGAATAAAGTTAGAATCATTTCAGAGTTTGTAAGACAGGTAAAGTATAAAATAAAGTTAGAAATAAAGTTGAATGGTCTGTAAACGGATGTTTTTAGATGTATGGATATGTTGTGCATCTTTGCTGCGAATGAAGTCAACAATACAATGTCAAGTACATTCTTGAACACGTCAATGACATGGATATATTCCTGAAGTCCATAATCTAAGGGTAGGGCTATCTACGGTTGGATTTAGGGTTTTATATAGCACAAGTGAATGTTAACCGTTAGTGCATAGTACATTTATTAACTTAGTCATTTGTGAATGATATAGCTAAATTGCTAAAGTTCATAATCTAAGGGGCAGGGTTGTCTACGGTTGGATTTATGGATTTGGAGTTTTATATAACATAAGTTAATGTTAACCGTTAGTGTATAGTACATTTATTAACTTAACCATTTGCGAATGATATAGCTAAATTGCTAAAGTTCATAATCTAAGGGGTAGGGTTGTCTACGGTTGGATTTAGGGATTTGGGGTTTCATATAACACAAATTAACGATCTCTTCTAGTGTAGAATACATGCAACACATGATGCATATGTTCGCTTTATAGAATGACTCTGAATGTAAGACTTAATTTCATGGTCAAAAGACAGGTTTCATATCGTTGATATAGTCTGATATAGTTACATACTCATTATGTTACACTTTACATTTGATGTGGTCAGCTGAAATGTGATTGATACATGTTCAATGAAAGAGTTGAATACATTGTATGCATTCCAGTGATTGGAGTAGTAAGTGTGTAAAGAGTTGATGAGGAAAATAAATAATAGTCAACGTATGAAAGTTTCTTGTTGCGCAAGCTAGGAATATGCAAACATAATTCATTAGTTAGTGTTGTGCTTTAACATCCATGTTTTGTACAAGGTAGGATTCATCGGATGTGTTATGACGAATGGTTGGATAAATTCATTAAGCTTTGAATAACACAAACCAAGTATTAAAACGAAAAGAATAAGTGACAAAAAATTTGTGACATGAAAGACTTAAGTATATAATGCTAAACATAAGGTAATGATGATGGATAGAAATAAGTGATGTAATTAATGTCTTGTCTCACGTGTGTTTACTTGTACGCTTGCTGTAATTATCATGGTGATAGAACTGTAAATCTCATCAGTATGACTTTTACAGTGTGAAGCATCTTGGGACTCTAGGTAGACAATGACCAAAGAGTAAATATAACCTAAGTGAAATACAGGGTCATACAGAGGTTTAGGATGCTACGACGTTTGTAGTGTTGATATGAATGTTGTTCAACAGATTGGAAGCGTTAATTGATCTGCTGATATATTTTACAGTAAACAAGAAAATCAGTAAGAGGAGTGATAGGAAAACGTCTTCACAAATGCAGACAAGTGGAAACTCTACTAAATGACTACATGCACGGATTTTATCATCCATCATCAAAGTGAATTTAGTTCAACAAGTTACATGAATGTTAAAAGTCGTATGCTGACAGAGACATAAGTTTACTAAATTATACAGCAAAACTCCTAAATCACTAAAACCATAGGATAGGTATCCCTGTGTTAAGATTTAGGGATTTAGCGTTTTAGAAGTGTAAGTTACATAGATAAATCACTAAGTCCATAGTATAGTCAAGCCTATAACAAGACTTAGCGTTTTATATGATCCATGTTAGCAATATCTGTTCGTGTAGAATGTGACTCAATGAGTTTAGTCAGATAATGTATCATCAACTTTATTCACTTAGTTATATGATGGAGAAAGTGTGAGATAGAAGTGAAAGTGATCTCATAAAGTTTGGAACACATAGTAGAAGCATTGTAGGAATAAGTAAAGTAAAAAGTTATGTCGCATGAAATGAGTGATGCAAGATTAGCTCGCATTGAAATGAATTGGTAGTGTAACAATTAAGCTATGTGGGATTCAGCATATGTTTGAAGACAAGCGCTGTTAAAAGGTTTTAAGATGATGTGAATTTTATCACGTCATGTTCATGGATGTAACACAATGAATGTCTCTACTGGTTGAGTGTATGAGATAGAACACATATCATAGTTGTTGCATGTAAACTGGAGGTTCATATTCAACGAAAGCAAAGATTGAGATTGCAAAGTTTAATGAATAGGTAGTGTAGCAAACTGGCTAGACATAGTTATAAGAAACCGCAGTAACATATCGAGATAGTATCATATTGCATTAGGACTGTTAATTTATGAAAGTAATTCACGTAAAGTTAAACTGAAGTAGTTTGTACACTTGATGAAGACAAGATACTATGAGTGTGAACGTAGGAATAGCATGCAATGGAGTATGCGTTGAAATGATTGTATGCCAACTGTATATGAAAAGTTATTTCCAACAGCAAATGAGTAACACGAACGTATTAAGGTGCTACTAGTCTTTCATGTTGATGAGGTTGACTGGAAGAAATGACTGTTGTCGTAAATGGGGAATTCAGCCTATGTTGAAAGTCAGGTACTGTGAAAGTTTTTGTGATGATATTTGTCAAGATTGAATGCAAAGTATCACATCATGTTTATAGATGAAAAGCGGAAGAGAATAAATGTCTTTATAGGTTTTGAGTGTATAGGATAAAACACATGAAACAGTTACACTATGTAAATAAAGTTAAAGGGTCAGAGTTGATGAAAGGTAGCTTTGATAGATTTCACATGGGTTGTTATGTAGAATGAATTGATATTCATAAATGGAAGTATGATGTAGTGATAAAGTGTTTCTAAGCCTTTCTTATGAGTGTCTATGTAAGGCTGACTTTCATAAGTTGAGAAATGACTGTCTTCATAAGTGCAGAATAATAGTATTTAGCTAGCGTGCATTATCTTTCAGGGATGATTGAACTCAAGTATTGTTATGCAGTATGTCTTGTGATGATATTTCGTATTGAACACTGTATCAAGTCATAAGTATGGGTATGAAATATAATAGAATAAATGTTTCATTCACAGGTTGAGAATATAGGAGGCACAAAGTATTGGTTGTATGTCATAGAGGGAAAAGCAAGTAATTTATTGAGTGACAGAGTCGATGTGTATGTGAAAGTATGTTAACGTATACATCCTATCCTAGAAATAGTATTAGGTCTCTGTGTAGATGTCTCAATAACGTTTCATAGTTGTATTAGAATAAATCTGGTCAGTTGGGTAGTTCTCCCTTTAATTTTTTCTTTATATTCTCTCTCTCTCTATGTCTGCCTGTGTGTATTTTCTTCTTTGTATCTGGTTGGGTGAGTGTTGTGTCTTTTTAAGTTGGTTTCCTTTAGAGTATAGAATATTCATTTCATATAGAATATGATAATAGGAATATATTAAGGGTAGTATCTTTGTATATTGCAAGAGGTATAGCATCATGGTTAGCAGGGTAGCAGCTCTATGTGTGTGAATTCCATGCATGTTTGTGTGAGCGTGTCTGTGTGCGTATGAGTGCGTGATAATAAAGCGATGACTTGTAACCATTCATCAAACTAATGAACATTATACAAAAACAGAAGAAGCAAATGACATCATTTGGCTGCTACCTTGCTAACCATGATGCTATACCAAATATAAAGAAAAAATTAAAGGGAGAACTACCCAACTGACCAGATTTATTCTAATACAACCATGAAACGTTATTGAGACATCTACACAGAGACCTAATACTATTTCTCGGATAGTATGTATACGTTAACATACTTTCACATACACATCGACTCTGTCACTCTATAAATTACTTGCTTTTCCCTCTATGACGTACAACCAATACTTTGTGCCTCCTATATTCTCAACCTGTGAATGAAACATTTATTCTATTATATTTCATACCCATACTTATGGCTTGATACAGTGTTCAATACGAAATATCATCACAAGACATACTGCATAACAATACTTGAGTTCAATCATCCCTGAAAGATAATGCACGCTAGCTAAATACTAATATTCTGCACTTATGAAGACAGTCATTTCTCAACTTATGAAAGTCAGCCTTACATAGACACTCATAAGAAAGGCTTAGAAACACTTTATCACTACATCATACTTCCATTTATGAATATCAATTCATTCTACATAACAACCCATGTGAAATCTATCAAAGCTACCTTTCATCAACTCTGACCCTTTAACTTTATTTACATAGTGTAACTGTTTCATGTGTTTTATCCTATACACTCAAAACCTATAAAGACATTTATTCTCTTCCGCTTTTCATCTATAAACATGATGTGATACTTTGCATTCAATCTTGACAAATATCATCACAAAAACTTTCACAGTACCTGACTTTCAACATAGGCTGAATTCCCCATTTACGACAACAGTCATTTCTTCCAGTCAACCTCATCAACATGAAAGACTTGTAGCACCTTAATACGTTCGTGTTACTCATTTGCTGTTGGAAATAACTTTTCATATACAGTTGGCATACAATCATTTCAACGCATACTCCATTGCATGCTATTCCTACGTTCACACTCATAGTATCTTGTCTTCATCAAGTGTACAAACTACTTCAGTTTAACTTTACGTGAATTACTTTCATAAATTAACAGTCCTAATGCAATATGATACTATCTCGATATGTTACTGCGGTTTCTTATAACTATGTCTAGCCAGTTTGCTACACTACCTATTCATTAAACTTTGCAATCTCAATCTTTGCTTTCGTTGAATATGAACCTCCAGTTTACATGCAACAACTATGATATGTGTTCTATCTTATACACTCAACCAGTAGAGACATTCATTGTGTTACATCCATGAACATGACGTGATAAAATTCACATCATCTCAAAACCTTTTAACAGCGCTTGTCTTCAAACATATGCTGAATCCCACATAGCTTAATTGTTACACTACCAATTCATTTCAATGCGAGCTAATCTTGCATCACTCATTTCATGCGACATAACTTTTTACTTTACTTATTCCTACAATGCTTCTACTATGTGTTCCAAACTTTATGAGATCACTTTCACTTCTATCTCACACTTTCTCCATCATATAACTAAGTGAATAAAGTTGATGATACATTATCTGACTAAACTCATTGAGTCACATTCTACACGAACAGATATTGCTAACATGGATCATATAAAACGCTAAGTCTTGTTATAGGCTTGACTATACTATGGACTTAGTGATTTATCTATGTAACTTACACTTCTAAAACGCTAAATCCCTAAATCTTAACACAGGGATACCTATCCTATGGTTTTAGTGATTTAGGAGTTTTGCTGTATAATTTAGTAAACTTATGTCTCTGTCAGCATACGACTTTTAACATTCATGTAACTTGTTGAACTAAATTCACTTTGATGATGGATGATAAAATCCGTGCATGTAGTCATTTAGTAGAGTTTCCACTTGTCTGCATTTGTGAAGACGTTTTCCTATCACTCCTCTTACTGATTTTCTTGTTTACTGTAAAATATATCAGCAGATCAATTAACGCTTCCAATCTGTTGAACAACATTCATATCAACACTACAAACGTCGTAGCATCCTAAACCTCTGTATGACCCTGTATTTCACTTAGGTTATATTTACTCTTTGGTCATTGTCTACCTAGAGTCCCAAGATGCTTCACACTGTAAAAGTCATACTGATGAGATTTACAGTTCTATCACCATGATAATTACAGCAAGCGTACAAGTAAACACACGCGAGACAAGACATTAATTACATCACTTATTTCTATCCATCATCATTACCTTATGTTTAGCATTATATACTTAAGTCTTTCATGTCACAAATTTTTTGTCACTTATTCTTTTCGTTTTAATACTTGGTTTGTGTTATTCAAAGCTTAATGAATTTATCCAACCATTCGTCATAACACATCCGATGAATCCTACCTTGTACAAAACATGGATGTTAAAGCACAACACTAACTAATGAATTATGTTTGCATATTCCTAGCTTGCGCAACAAGAAACTTTCATACGTTGACTATTATTTATTTTCCTCATCAACTCTTTACACACTTACTACTCCAATCACTGGAATGCATACAATGTATTCAACTCTTTCATTGAACATGTATCAATCACATTTCAGCTGACCACATCAAATGTAAAGTGTAACATAATGAGTATGTAACTATATCAGACTATATCAACGATATGAAACCTGTCTTTTGACCATGAAATTAAGTCTTACATTCAGAGTCATTCTATAAAGCGAACATATGCATCATGTGTTGCATGTATTCTACACTAGAAGAGATCGTTAATTTGTGTTATATGAAACCCCAAATCCCTAAATCCAACCGTAGACAACCCTACCCCTTAGATTATGAACTTTAGCAATTTAGCTATATCATTCGCAAATGGTTAAGTTAATAAATGTACTATACACTAACGGTTAACATTAACTTATGTTATATAAAACCCCAAATCCATAAATCCAACCGTAGACAACCCTGCCCCTTAGATTATGAACTTTAGCAATTTAGCTATATCATTCACAAATGGCTAAGTTAATAAATGTACTATACACTAACGGTTAACATTCACTTGTGCTATATAAAACCCTAAATCCAACCGTAGATAGCCCTACCCTTAGATTATGGACTTCAGGAATATATCCATGTCATTGACGTGTTCAAGAATGTACTTGACATTGTATTGTTGACTTCATTCGCAGCAAAGATGCACAACATATCCATACATCTAAAAACATCCGTTTACAGAACATTCAACTTTATTTCTAACTTTATTTTATACTTTACCTGTCTTACAAACTCTGAAATGATTCTAACTTTATTCTTAACATTACAAACAACAACTTTATTTCTAATTTTACAAACACTGAAATGATTCTAGCATCATTTTATACTTCACCTATCTTACAAACAGCGAAAGGTTATGACTTAAGTTTATTCTTCACTTATCTTACAAACAGTGAAATGATTCTAACTTTATTTCATACTTTACCTATCACACAAACACTGAAATGATTCTTACATTATTTTATGATTCACCTATCTTACAAACACTGAAATGATTCTAACATTAATTCAAACTTACAATCATCAACTCTATTTCTAACTTTACAAACAGTGAAATGAATCAGACATTATTCCTAACACTACGAACACTGAAATGATTCCAACTTTATTCCTAACATTACAAACAACAACTTTATCTCTAACTTTACAAACACTAAAATGATTCTAACATTAATTCTGACTTTACAAACTTCAACTTTATTTCCAACTTTACAAACAGTGAAATGATTCTAACTTTATTTTATACTTTATATTTCAACTTTCATTTCAGCGACTGGTAAGACTTGATAATTTGTCTCATATGTACATTATGACCAAGAGTAACAACTTTATGTTTCACTTGTGTTATAGAAAACCCTAAATCCAACCGTAGATAGCCCTACCCTTGGATTATTGATTTTAGGAATGTATCCATGTCATTGACATGTTCAAGAATGAACTTGACATTGTAAAACTTCAGGCACAGCAAAGGTGTGTAACACATCCAAGAACGTTCGTTTACAAAATATTTATTCTATACACTTTCATATGACGCTTGGTTTACATTTCCTAATTCGATGTCATGTAAATCTCACTTGGTCATTCACAAGTGATAAACCCGATAGACTAAGTGTTAGTCGCAAATTGCATGTCACTTTATAAACAGCGTTTGGTTAACTCTAAATACACATTCATCCCTGTGACTTGTAAACGATTGAAACTCTGCTGTCATGAAATAATGCATACATCAACAATGATTCTTATCCATCTCATAGGTTTCATGTTCAATTCATGATGACTTGGGTTTTCATTTCGATGACTAGCAGCACTTAATAATGCATCTCATATGAGCAACGTGATAGACTTCATGTTTCACGGTTCATTTGTGTTATGTAAAACCTAAATCCAACCGTAGATGACCCTACCCTTGGATTGTGGACTTTAGGACTTGTGCTATGACCCACGTGATTAAATGTCATGGAACTAACCCTCACACACTCAACGTTTTTTTTTTGACAAGAGCTTACCTGGTTTTATAAAGCATTCACCACTGTAGTACTTACTATAAGACCTTTTAACACTGTGAAACAATCTACACAGTGCAGTAAAACCTTCTAAAACTTTCTAATGCTGCTTTGAGTTCGGTCAGTCATACAACGTCAATGATCAAACTTTATTTTCACAAACGTGTGTTGCTGTAAAACTAGTTGACTACACTAACGCTTACATTTTATGACATGTGTGTTTCATAAAACATCATGATCAAACTTTTCTAACTATACATCAACCTGTGTTGCAATAAAAACTTTTGTACAACATGATAAAGTTTCTGACTAGACTTACAAATAAAACGCCATGATCAAATTTTCTAACTATACATCAACCTGTGTCGCAGTAAAATATTTGACTATACTAGACTTTGCTTTTGCAAACCATGATACACTTTCTGATTAGACTTACGAATAAAACGTTGATGATCAAATTTTCTAACTATACATCAACCTGTGTTGCAATAAAACTTTTGTACAACATGATAAAGTTTCTGGCTAGACTTACAAATAAAACGCCATGATCAAATTTTCTAACTATACATCAACCTGTGTCGCAGTAAAATATTTGACTATACTAGACTTTGCTTTTGCAAACCATGATACAGTTTCTGACGACACTCACGAATAAACGTCATGATCAAACTTTATTTTCTCAAACGGGTGTCGCGGTAAATTATTTGACTACACTAACTTTGCATTTCATGACACTTGTGTTTCGCAAAACTTCAATGATCAAATTTTATTTTCACAAACGTGCGTCGCGGTAAACTATTTCACTACACTTACACTCGCATTTCATGACATGTGTGTTTCATAAAACGCCATGATCAAATTTTCTAACTATACATCAACCTGTGTCGCAGTAAAATATTTGACTATACTAGACTTTGCTTTTGCAAACCATGATACACTTTCTGATTAGACTTACGAATACAACTTCAATGATCAAACTTTTCTAACTATACATCAACCTGTGCTGCAGTAAAACCTTTGTACGATACTGACAAGAGCTTGTTCACTAGCAAAGAGAGAAGTCTGTGATGTGTTGCGTGTGGCGCATGAATGTCCTCCCTTCATTCCATTCATCAGTTCTGCTTGTCTCTATCACGGAGACGAAACATTGCAAACATGACGCAGAGAGGTTTCACAAGGATTACCATTGCCCACGTCCCGTGCAGCTACGGACTTCACCGCTGTCTCGAAATCACCCACAGGAAGTATCACACCGAAAATCGTGCACCGTCCATGACTTGATCGCCAGACATGAAAACTGGTGGAGTTGGTAAGAGGTTGACAGACTTTGATCAGCTTGATAGCAAGCCGTAGAGAGCTTGATTCACCAGCGTTTTGCAATGGAGATGTTTAGAGGCCACCCATGACAAGATAGCTAAGACTCAACCGATTGGCGTTCAAAGTGCTACGTTCAGAACTGTGTCAAATGCCCAACATGAGACATGAGTTGTCCCAGCGGTTACGGTCTAAACTATGACACACTCCCTTGCCACACTTATCACTACGGCATCGTCCGCCGTCCCGAAGGAACACCCTGTCAGTGGAATAATACAGCAAAACTCTCCGTGTCTTGCTCGCTTTCAGTGAAAAGCCGCTTGTAACATGAGAAGACTGGCTCACTAAAAATCATCTAGTTGACTTCAGCAGGGTCGAACACCCCAGAAAACCTCCAAAACTAGTGAATTTAAATTTTTCAACTTTTTAGCACTACTTACGACATTTTATAAGTAGTCTATCACTTAGGGCAGGTCAATAGCAACCGAACCTTTTTTGAATCAAGTCAAACGGACTTGTAGAAGCAAAGTTACAAGCCTTTAAAGTTTTGGAGTCTTTTATGGCCTGGAGACGAAGGCCATCTCCTGGCGAACCTCTAAGTCTGACGGCTTAGCTGACTTCAGCAATGAAATTTTCTAAGACGGTTTCTTACAGAAACCCGGTTTTTCAGATTTCCAATGCTATCATCGGAGCTCCAGAGTTCACCTACCCCAACCCAGTCGGGAGGAGAACTGATTTCCACAAGCAGAGTTTCCACTTATATAGTGTGTGGCGATCAGCTGATGACGTAATACCCATCATCCAAACACTGAAAACCCGTCTATCTCCGGTTCTAGTGCTCCGATTGAGCTCGAAATAAATCATTTCCATGTAGAATTTGACGCTGAATCCGAATCTGACCTCCGTTTTCGCATCCGATGCTTCGTTTTGGCTCTACAGTAGGCAGCCATCGCAAAAATTCTAACTCGTTTTTTCGAAAAATGTTGAAAATTTTTCTCTCCGATTGACTTGAAACTTACCATGCTGATAGAGAATTTGACGCTGATTCCAAATCTGAAATCCGTTTTCCAATCCGATGCTTCGTTTTGAAGCTACAGCCCAAAACGTCCCAAATTCTATCTCTGTCGTTTTTCGCCAATGTCCCAAATTTTCAATAACATCTCACAACTAAACGAAGACAGATATGAACAAGCCGTTTGTTTCAGTGAATTTGTCTCACTCCCAGCTTTCAAATGAGCTATGGCACGACTTTCTACGATGTCTACAACCAAAGTTGGAAGTTTCGTAGGAGGGGGGGGAGGTCAGAACTTTTTCTCTCCGATTGAGTTGGGAAGAAGTTCCTAGACCCAACTTTGGCCAAAACGTCCGAATCTGCACTCCATTTTCTCATCCGAGCACTCCTTCACGCCGAATTCCAGCCTTTCTCATCCCAAAACCTCCAACATCCACCCTTTCCACACTCTATCCTTCCCACATTCCTACCCTTCTCCCTTCCTACCGCTTGCCTCATCACTCCTCCTTCCTTCCTTCCTTCCAGGGGGGGGAGCCGTTTCCTCCTCACGGACCCATTCCTCCCAACACATCCTTGGCGACTTCCTGCCAGAGGGGGGGGCTGAGTCAGCCTGATGACTCAGCATTTCACATTTTGCACTTGCGTCTGGGATGTGCTTACTACTAGTGAACTTTTTTCGTTATGTTTTTTAGCCTCCATGTTTACACTGATTAATTGTTTTTTGTTATAGATAAAATCTATTCATACTTAATGAGCTATGTATTATTTCCTTAATATGTGAATTTCAGGTAGTTCTAGCATGGAAATCAGATATGATTTACCATGCAATTGATGAAAACGTAATGGCGCGTCAGGTTGTTGAAATTCATTTTTTAAACCGCATGATCGATCCAGAAATGAATTGAATAGAAATATATGTGAAGAACCCATTTATGATTACGAGCACCCCAGTCGGCAAGTGCAATGAATCATTGCATATTTCTAACACGAACTGGTCTATTCCACACTCAGTTGGAGAATTCAATTCTGTATCGATCGTGCTGTTTAAAAGCGCACTCCACCTTCCTGAAGAGTAGTAAGAAAACGGCGAACACTCGACCGGCGCCCCCCCCTCTGGAACGGAAGAGTTTCGTGGTCGGCCGCCGTGGTGCTTCGGGTCTGAGTCCCCCCCCCTCTGGAACGACAGAGGTTGTAGTCTGTCGTGGTGTGCCGGCCAGGTGGGTTCACAAAATGTTCGCTGACGTCCCCCCCCTCTGGAACGATAGAGTGTCGTGGTGGACTTGGGCGACCGCCAGGATTAGTCTTGAGGCTATAGTGTGTGATGTTTTTCGTGCAATCTGCTGAATGTTGGGTTGTTAAATGGATTGTTTCGAGTGGAAGGAGTGGTCGGATGAGAAAACGGAGGTCGGATTCGTATTCAGCGTGAAATTCTGCATCGGTATGGTGAGTTTCAAGGCAATCGGTGAGAAAAAATTTTCAACATTTTTCGAAAAACGACAGAGTTAGAATTTGTGACGTTTTGGTGTGTAGCGTCAAAACGAAGCATCGGATGAGAAAACGGAGGTCAGATTAGGATTCAGCGTGAAATTCTGCATCGCTATGGTGAGTTTCAAGTCAATCGGAGAGAAAAAATTTTCGGCTGACGTCCCCCCCCCTCTGGACAGCTTGCTTCGATTTTGGCTTCCAGTGGACGGATTTTGTCGTGCGATAGCTCGTTTGAAAGCTAAGAGTGAGACAAATTCACTGAAAGAATCGGCTTGTTCCTATCTGTCTTCGTTTATATGTGAGACGCCATTTAAGATTTTGGGACATTGGCGAAAAACGACAGAGTTAGAATTTGGGACGTTTTGGGCTGTAGCTTCAAAACGAAGCATCGGATTAGAAAACGGATTTCAGATTTGGAATCAGCTTGATGTTATTGTCCAATGAGGATCATCATCCAATGAGAATCAAGCATTTCTTTATAAATAGCGAGCCTTCCACAGTGAGAATCATTCCATCGTTGAATCACACGAGTGACGGACGCACATTTTCTCTCTCTCTCTCTCTAGTTCCCTGTTCTATTATCCAACTAAAATGGTAAGTCGCTACTTCCCTCCCTCTCCTCCCTTGAACGTAAACTTAATACAATCTTTTTTCATTTTCAGGCATCTACTCCATCTGCTGCACTAGTAGGACAAAATGGCGGTCAAACGTTACAAGGTTCGCTACGGTCAGATCATCTACAACTGAGGCCAGTGGAAGAAACATCCAAGGTACATAATCCTACACCGCTACAGCGTAAATTTAAACAAGTCTTGCGTTATGACGATCATAGCGTAGTACTCCAAACGGGAATGCTCCCTTCCACGGATGTCAAGATAATGCGCAATCAGTATGGGGACTACATACTCATCCCCGTGAGTCCGTACATTCTCCACCAACTTGATATTATTGAGGAGTACGTGACATTAAATATGGACATTCCTACTCCTCTTGCTCAAGAGTGGAAGGCGAGAGATGACAAGGATACTCCCTATAGAAAGATTTGGGATGGTAATCACATTTGCCTACCGGTATCACATTGGTGTACTTACTATAAGAAGGATGGAGATCAATCAATACCCATCAGATGTGATGAGCTCGGAGAAGGTACTTGGGATATCCTTTTCAAAGTGAATGGGCTATATTATGGTCGACACAAGGATAATAAAATAGCCTCTCTCTCCATGCATATGGAATCCATCCTATATATTCCAAAACCACCCAACGTGGACGACATAATTGATCAAATCCTTAACAGCAGTGGTACGAAGCGCAAGTCGGAGAAGAATGCTACATCAAAACGCAAATCAAAGAAGGAGAATTACTAGTCCTTTCCTAACTCTACCCTATGACAATTCGCTTATGTGCTTTGAGTGTCGTAGACGTGGTCTTATTAGATACATTTTACTTCTTCGTTGCCATCATATCATTTGTGTATTTTGTCGTGAAAAGCATCGATGTAATTCTTCATTTTGTAATATGTTATAGAACGTTTCCTTAGATGTGTAAATTTCCGTTTTAGGCTTCTATCATCATTTTTATGGATTGTGAGGGTGAACCTGTACAGGAGCTCAGTGCTATTGCTATGAACAATTGGACATATCAGATTGTTAGTGTCTATCATCAACATGCCAACTGCGATCCCAATGTTGATCAATGGGCGAGAAAACACATTCATGGACTTAATCTGAAATATTTGCAAGACTATGGCTTTTCTTGTGAGAGTGCTCTTCTTATTGACTTTAAACGATGGTTATCTGCTTTCAATGTTATACGCATCTTTTGTAATAATCCTGGTAAGGAGAGGAAAGTATTTCCCAATCTAATCATTGATGATATTTTGCTCCCGCCTTGGGATAGTAGAGTGAATCAACATTATCATGAAGTCACGAAACGTTTTAAGGATTTGTGTGTTCCTATTTTGTCTGTTCGTTGTAGTAGCTACGTTCATAACCAATGCTTCTTTCCTCCTTACCTCAACACTGCCAAAGTCCTGTATGGTTATCATTGCTCGCTGTATGATAGTTATCAGCTGTATCTATTTTATCTCTTTCAAACCATTGATTTATAATGCATGCTTGTTACCGTTATTCAATAAATGTTACTATGAGAAGAGTTGTTGTTTTCATGCAATGGATGGGTTAGATAAAGGGCGATCATGTCTTTCTCAAACGACTGCGGAACATTACATTTTCATAGGCAAAGTTTAAAAGGAGCTGTTCAAGATTATGTGATAAATTTTCATAAAGATGAGACCGACATCGAAGCAGTGGTCGATGATGCTAGCACTCTATTTCTAGAGTTAATGAATACATTCTCTGATAGCATTATCATGGCGCGATTAGTTGCGAAAATTAAGTTTAGTCATTTTGGAAAGGAAGAGGTGGAAAGTCGCTCTTTCCATTTTGCTTCTTATTCAATGGAAGTGGTAGATCACCCCGAAGAATTTTTTAAAAGACATATGATAAAAATTGCTGAACGTCTTAACGCATTTAACCATCATGGTAGCAGTCTAGTGATTGAAGCGATTTCAGATATTCACATTCAACTTTCCATAAAGAAAAATTGAAAATGCAGTGGTACTTGATTGTAGCACAACTGGTTTTCCAGCTATGTCTGCTCACTCTCGAAGTATATTCCTTCTGTACATGCGTCTATTATTTAGAAAAGGCTAGCAAATTCATATCTTCAAAAAGACTTGCTATAGACATCAGTAACGGTGAAACTATGTGTTGCGATGTATGTAAGCGAAAGGATGGAAATGAAAAGCGCATCTTCAAGAGATGTAAGCATGCTTTTTGTCAACGCTGTTTCATACGTAATTGCATTCAACTTTGCCAATGTAACCACTGTGATATTGCTCATTTCGAGTGTCACTTATGTCGCAATAGTTAGTACCTATGCAAATGTGGTAAAGATAGGTTTTAGCAAAGACTAACACGGAAAATGGCGAAACGTAAAATGACGAAACGTAAAAGTCAAAAGTTTTCTTCAGCCATTCAAGCTCTCCGACGAATGAAAGCAAATCAGCGATACAATGCTATACGACATGCTAACGATAAATTCATTTGTGAAATTATTTCTCATGTGAGGAAGTTGAGGACGAAGAAATTAGCGCCAAAACAACGAAAGTTACTTAAGCGATATGCTACGAAATTTCGTTTCATCTCCAATCCTAAAGTCACCCTTCAAAGAAAGAGGAAAACTCTAACACAAAAGGGCGGTTTCCTTTCAGCAATACTTCCAATGATAGCTCCTGCCGTGGGCAACCTATTGGGTAATATCTTTGGCTCTAAGCGTTAATTATGCAAATGTTGAATCTCAAAGTAATAAAATGGATTTCAGACTTCAATGTGATAAAGTTCTGACTGTATCAGGTCCATCTCATGCAGGTAAAACTGTTTTCACGCTGAATTTATTGGATAAAAGAAGGGAGTTGTTTAAGGAACCTATCAATCGAGTGATTTGGTGTTATGGTATTTATCAACCGTCGCTGTTTCAGGAATTGCAAAGTCGCAACTTTATTCGACATGAAGGAATTATTCCAGTGGATAAACTTCAGTCTAATGATGTTGTTGTATTGGATGATTTATTAAAAGAAAGTAAGAATTCAAAAGATGTTACAGATATGTTCACTCGCGCAGCACACCATAAAAGGTGCTTTATCATCTATATCACACAAAATTTGTTTCCTGATGGAAAAGAAGCTCGTACACGAAACCTGAATACACACTATTATGCTATTTTCAAGAATCCGCGAGATAAAAGTCAATTTGAAATTTTAGCGCGACAAGTTGCACCCAGAGGATCAAAAGCCTTAATTGAAATTTTTCAAGCAGCTACTGAAAAACCATACGGTTACTTATTCATTGACTTTACGCAAGAGTGTCCGGAAGAATTTAGATTTCGAAGTGATATTTTGAAAACTCCCATGATTATCTACAAACTATGAGTTCTTATTCTCGCATGATTGTTATTCCTCAGGATGAATATGTACAATTGACTACCATGCAGCAAGTAAAGCAACCTCTTGCAAATCAAATGTATAGGAAAGAAATAGATTATCAGCAAAATGTTCACATCAAAGATCCACATCGTGCTGTATTATTACAATCGGAAACTGTTGAGCAATTGAAAAACTTGAAGAATAAGATGCGTGACTCTGTATCGACTGCTACACTTTTAGCATCTCGCGCACATGCCATATCTCTTTTCAACAGTATTGAACCCCATCTCAATGTAAATGATAGAGGAGAAATCATTACAGATGAAAATAAAGTGATTGATGCTTCACGTTATGAAGACTTGAATCAGTATGCGACACGTAGAAAGCGCCGTCAGGGCTATGTTCCAACTGGTTGGTCATACTTTCTTAAACTATTGAAAAAGCATAATGTGCCAAAATTTGCTTTAAATAATGAGACATTGAAAGAACTTGATTCAACAGTGGCTACTACTCCAATGCTTCAGGCGATGAAAATGCCAACAAATTGGTTTAAGACGTCACCTGCTTCATCCCCTCCCACACTCACTAAGCAAACAAGAGGAAGAACTCGACGTAGATCTACATCGCCACTAAAACTGGTAAAAGGAAAACGTAAAACAGCTCCTCCCAGGAAATACATGTTCTCAGACTATTAATATGAAGCAGATGTGTTGCTTGCCATGTAATGAGCCGCCAGAGGTGAATGTCGTTGTCACTTGCACTTGCTGCGCCAGCTCTCATAATGAAACCCCTAAGCAATGTGAACACGATCGCAAAACCGCTAAAGCTAAATGCTGCAGTTGTTGTAAATGTAGAAAGGCAAGAAAACAAAAAGATGAGAAGGAGGAAAAAGAGTCAGTCGTCATCGACTGAACGTTTGAAGTCAATCTATTATGATGTAAAACATCCGGCAGGATTTGCATCTATCAAGAAATTATCAAAAGCGAGTGGTCTTCCACAATCACAAGTGAAACGATGGTTAAAGGGTCAGGCTACCTATACACTCCACAAACAAGCAAAAAAGAAGTACCGCACCCGCCATTATATTGTTCATGACATCGATGAACAGTGGCAAGCAGATTTGTGTGATGTTGCCTCCATTTCAAAACATAACTCGGGCAATAATTTTATTTTAACCGTCATTGATATCTTCTCGCGTTATGCGTGGGCTCAACCTTTAAAAACTAAAGAAGGGAAAGGAGTAGCAAAAGCATTCCAAACAATTTTTCGAGAAGGTCGCATTCCAAAAAGAATTCAGAGTGATCAAGGAAAAGAGTTTGAAAATCAGCATGTGACAAGATTATTTGAGAGGCATGACATTGAGTTGTTTAGTGTAAAGAGCGCTTATAAAGCTGCACTCGTTGAACGTTTTAATCGCACATTAAAAAATTGCTTGTGGCGACATTTTACTGCCAACTTGACACAAAATTGGACAAAGGTTCTACAAGATACACTCCATGCCTACAATCACTCTATCCATCGTTCTATTGGACTCAGACCAGTAGATGTAAATGCTAACAATGTAGATAAAGTGCGCGAATCATTCCAACGTAAACGCACTCATGTGAAAAGTGATGTGAAAATTGGCGATAAAGTTCGTATCTCAAAAGTGAAAAGTGTTTTTGCTAAAGGGTACCTCCCGAATTGGACAGAGGAGGTATTTACAGTATCAAGGATTAATCAAAAAGACTCTCCGACCACCTACAAGTTGAAAGATTACGATAATGACGAAATTGAGGGTAGCTTTTACCGCGATGAGATTGAGGTAGTCACTGAAAGTGAAACATATTTGGTAGAGAAAATCATTCGATGTAAAAAACGGCAAGGTGAAGAATGGTGTCTTGTTAAATGGACTGGTTATCCTTCAAGTATGAACTCTTGGATGCGTCGTGCCGACATCTTTCATCTAAGTGATCGACAGTGATTCATGCAAAGTTGTAACTAACAATGTTTAGGGTTTGAGCTATGAATCCAACTGCCTCATTTTATTCACGACCCTCCTATGTAAGTGGTGGAGGACAAATTTACATCGGCGCTCGCCGCCAACGTGGAGGTAGCATACTTGGTGCACTGAAATCTGTTGTAGCACCTCTCATATCCAATGTCGGTAGATCTTTAAAACGAAATGTTTTAAGTAATGCCGTTGGCTTTGCTGGTGATGTTGCTAGTGATCTTTCCAGAGGTAGAAGTTTTAAGAGCAGTTTGTTGAATCGTGGGAAGGAACGCGGTTTAAAAACATTGAAGCAGACCATTGCTGGTGTTACTCAAGGAAAGAAATCACCTAAACGAATGAATAAAGGAAGGAGGAAACATCGCGGAGCTGGTAAGGTGCGATCTTCAGTCAAAAGGCATTCACGCAAACGTCGCAGAGGCTCTAATCATTCATCAGGCGCTAAACGACGACGCTGCTATAACTTCTAATCATGGAGTGTAAAACTTCCGGTTTTTGTTTGTTCGATCAACAAGCCATACAGACAGATATTCTTAGTTCAAGTATTGTAGATTATCATCCTCGAACAGCTGAGAATGCTGGCCCCATTGAATTTGTTATTCCTGGTGGTAGTGATGACTACATAGATTTGAGTTATGCGATGCTTGATTTGAGGTTTAGAATTCAGCAAGCAGATGGAACTGCTATTGACGATACACATAAAGTTGGACTGAACAATTTACCATTGACTACATTACTTCGCGATGTTTCTCTAACGATTGGAGAGCAGCAGGTGGAAGGTGGTCAAAGCGATTATCCCTATAAATCATATTTCAATCATGTATCACAGTTTCATCCAGCAGCACAAAAAAGTCATATGGAAGCCATGGGATGGTACAGAGATGAAGCAGGAAAATTTGATGTTGAAACAAACAGTGGCTTTGTAAAGCGATCTGCTATGATTAAAGATAGTAGAGTATGTCAGCTATATGGTCCGCTGAATTTAGACTTCTTTAGACAGTCAAAGTTTTTACTCCGTAATACCAGCATGCGACTCAAGCTGACATTGAATAAGCCTGAATTTGCGCTGAATGCATTTGCTAAAGTTGACAATTTTAGAATTCATGTGGAAGATATTGCACTTTACATTCGTCGAGTAGTACCGAATCCAAGTGTCATTAGAGGGCATGCTGAAGGCCTTAACCGCCAAAATGCCATTTACCCCGTTCAGCATACAAAGCTTCTCACCTTTACAATTCCGAAAGATCAAAAGAGTTTCATGAAAGATGGCCTCTTTCCATCGGAAGCACCGAAGCTCCTCATGGTGGCAATGGTTGAAAATGATGCATTTAATGGTAATATAAAGAAGAATCCTTTCAATTTTAAACACAATCAGTTAAGTGAAATTGCTTTACGTGTAAATGGTGTGAGTCATCCTGGTCCACCCTACAAACCAGATTTTGCTTCGGATCAATTTATGCGCAGTTATGTTGATTTTATGGATGTCTTTGGCTTTTACAATACGGATGATACCAACGGACTGACTATGAAAGAGTTTAAGAGTGGATATACTATTTATGCATTTGATTTGACTGCTGACAGCGATATTAGTGCACCCTATCGTCAAACGAACGTGCCTCATAATATTCGTTTGGATTTGACGTTCAAAAGAACACTACCTGAGACGATCAATGTATTAATTTATGCAGTCTTCGATTCAAATATTGAAATTACAAAGTATCGTGACGTGATTCTTCAGTATAATCGTTAATGAGTTGGTTGACTGCTGACGATATTAAGACTAAAGTGCAGCGTAATGCAGACGAAGCGACGTTGAAAGCTTTCGATAATGTCTATTCACTCGATACCTTACCACCTGCAGTAAATCACTATCCCATCTTTATTGTGCTAAACACTCATTCTCAGAATTTAGGCGGTGAGCATTGGAAAGCGATCTTTATTGGAGAAGACCGACGTGGTGAACTATTTGACTCTCTTGCTCAACCTCCAAATATACCAACACAGCAGTGGTTGAGAAAACATACGCGTCAATATCAGCGAAATGAACGCATACTACAACATCCACTTTCATCAAAGTGTGGTGCTTTTGTACTGTACTTCATCTTAAAACGTTTACATGTATCTCGATTTGCATCTATTATTCAAAACTTTTCATGTAATCCATCCTCTAATGAAAAAATGATTTGTAAGTTCTATCATGATTTGAAATAAAAACATCATGTTGGAAAAATTGTTTTTTATTTTACAATCCGCTGGGTACGTACATACTCAATGAGATAGTCTAGGATCACATTTGCTTGTACATGAGATTTTAGTCCAGTAATGATCACTTTACTATTATGAAAGATTGCCACATGCACAGGTAACCAACAACTAATGAGAGCTGCAGGAAAAAGTTCGGGTTCATAACACAAATTGTAACTGCTGGTACGAATCTTCAAAAATGATAGACTGTCACTCAATTGAGTAGAGATCACCATATTGTCCACAGTCAGATTCGACATCACACACCTCTCCCTCTTCCATATCCGACGTAGTAGTCTTTGTAGCTCTAAGCACCCATGATGGAATAACGATGAATAATGCATTTCAGTTCCCATACAATTTAACATCAGATGGAAAGTGGAACTATGAATGGATTCAGATAAAATCAGATTCTTATGAACCATTTGGGAATGAGAAAATTATTAAGGCATTCAACAGTGGTAATACTTCCATCATGAAGAATAAAAATCAGAAAGCTTATGAGTTTACTATCTATCATTGGAGTGGGAGACAGTTCCTCCGCTTTCATTCTTTTACTAAAGGTCTTACGCTGAGGTTGGATAATGAATTCTATCCACGTCTTGGTTTTGGTCATGGACTACATCTAACATCAATTGCTACTGCAAATGTTAAAAAAGTTTATTCAAATCGAATCAACAAATTTCATTATAGATTTAAAATATTTGATGAAGATGTTGTAGAATGCGAAGAACGCATCATTTTGAAAAAGCGTGGTGTTCAACCTTTATCACTTATTGAGTTAGTAAAACGATGGAATGAGACTGTGGGTAAGAAGTATGGAATGAAAATTATGGCGAACAGAAATAAGTTGGTTATTCAGAAATTTAATGACAAACTTACAGTTTATTTCTCTCCAACCTTGCGTCATTTTGTAAGACATTATACACCTATTATTGGAAGCGGTGTGGTGTATGCTTCTCATGAATATCACACTAAAGCTGATTCAGTTAATGATGAATGGTGGGTGGACATCTATGGCGATCGCATCAAGAAAATTTACCAGTCTTATGAAGAATCTAAAGTTGCTATCAATATAATGCCGCGTCTATATCATACAGTTGAAAGCTTCATTCATGTAGTAAATCCTTATATACAACAGAAGTTAAAGCATGTGATGAAAAGTAAATATGATGTAAAGACACACCACATTTCGTTTTCAATTGAAAATCAACGCGTTGTTCTGAGACTGGGTGATGACATTCAATGTCAATTGAGTAAAAATTTGAAAAAACTCTTTGGTTTTTCAATGCTACAAACAGTGTTTGCTGCTGCGTATACGATTGGTATAGAAACACCAATGACACTTGATAAACATGAACAGCACCTTTACATTCAAAGTAATTTGATTCTGCCTATTTCTGTTGGTGAGAAAAAAGAATACATTTAACGTGATTTCATTCATGATAAAGACGCTTCATATGGAACAGTCGAGAAGATGTTTGAATCTATTTTCTATCATCCCGTCGTCAAACAAACTATACCCTCTATTGCTATCAAAATTACCAATGGTTTACAAGAGTGCATCCACGTGAAAGATACTAAATCCCTCATAACGTTAGTGTTTCGGAAAACAAAGAGAAGTCTTTATACAACATTTATTGAAATATGTACATGAATGTGAAGCAATAGACTTTATACAACATCCACTGAAAATATATACATGAGCGCACTTCAATAAACATTGCTATATACAAAAAGTCTTTTTACTTCGTGAAGGGTGGAAATATACAGGGATAGGAAAAATGTCTTTCAGTGGAAAAGTCATCACATGGGGAATGTACAGATGTGGACACATATTCACAAGGAAAAAACAATCTCATGCGATACATAAAACAACAATGTTTATCTACAGAAATCAACATCAAAATACTAAGTTAAGGATGATTATGCTAAGACGTCTCCTGAATGTGGTAGTGTGAGTTTAATTCTTTTGGGTGGTGGTATGTTTGTGTCAGGATGTCCATGTGGAAGAGATATGTTGTGTTCTAGCCAGCACCTCTTATCCTCCCATGCTGAAAGCGCCCGTTTCCTAAAAGTATGAGTTTTGATCTCATGCGACTTAGATTTTAAGATTGTCATATTGACAAACGTTATATTTTTATTTCTATAGGCTTTCCTGAAATTCTTATGTTTCATGTTAGAGACCAATGATCTAGATATGCCTTTAGCACGCTTAATACTATCGTCGCTATCCTTTAATTTCATACTGTACATTTTTGGACGGAGGAGAATCATTTCATCTATTTCCTTCCCTGCTGTCTCATCCTTAAAGCAGCCAAGTTTTGCCTTATTTTTGATGGAGTAGAGTGGGTGATCAGTAGGATAATTTGATGTATCAAAATATCTTTCTAAAGATTTTCCTACTTCATTGAAATTTAAATCTTTTTGAGTGGTAATACCTAAGAAGAAACTATCTGTATCACCACCCAACAAACGAACCCCTTTTACCAGAGGACATGGTTTTAGTATTTTATAAAAGAGTTGGTACATTTCAAGCTTAGAGTAATCTAGTACAGCTTGACCAATATAGATGGGCTTGCACAACTCAACTTCAGATTTTATCATTTTGACACCTACAAGGTCCTCATCGATAATGTCTCTATCGATGAATAGAGGTGATGAGACCAATTTCTTAAATTTTGTAACATCATTGACTAGTTTATAGTTTACACGTTTTCTAACATCCTCCATCGTCTTACCAAATAGACTATTATTCTTATATTTATAAAAATCTTTTTCAAAATTATTTTGGGCTAGTGCACGTTTCTGGCTGTTCCTATCAATATATGGTTTGAGGAAGGCTTTCTGTCTAAATTTAATAATGCGGTGAACTCTTTTTAAAATCATACCGATTTCTAAATAAAATTTTAAGATGCTAAAGTGGACTAGATAGTTTTCCTTATCATACTGGGTGAGTAAAAGTTTGCGACAAGGCTTATAGTCGGGTTGACCGCATGATTCTAAATCTTTATGAAATTGTTTCATAAAGTCGGAAAACATATCTTTACTCACTTCACCTGATTCGGGTGCGAGTGGAAAATCTACGGTTTTATGTTTAATATTATTTGGATAGATTAGATCTATCTCAAAATAATATCCCCAATCACCTTCATCTGGAATTGCTAGTATGTTAGAAGGGTTGGAGAGATGCTGAATTTCACTATCATCTAACCAGCTAAACTCAGAGTGAGGGAGTGGTTTGGATAATGAACTACCATACAAATTATTTTGGTCATAATACTTAAGATGGATATGATCATTACCTACTGTTTCAGATTTTAACCTATGTTTATTTACAAATGTGAGACCACCGCGAATTCCTCGCTCAAATAAATTATACATCTCTGGATCTTGTAAGAGATGAATGGTCTCACCAGTCATTTTAAAAGCAGACTTAAATGACATGGCTGGTAGACTGACAAAGTGGACGGGATCTAACTTATCTTCTTCTAATGCCACTCGTCGAAACTCCTGAAATACATCAGCCAGAAAAAATACATCTAACTTAAGGTAGGCAATCATATATTCAACAAATGTATGGCAGTCAAATTTTATCCATGCATCTTGTGCATGATAATAATCTTCGGTCTTACATTCTGCACCGCTCAAATCATTTTTAAATTTATCTATGGGCGGAAGAGAAGTCTCGCCGAGTTTACTAATTGCATCAAAATATGCATATGGAAAGACTCCTTTCCGTGTGATGACTTCATCGGTTAGATTTGGATATTGTTTCTTAAGATTTTGTGTTAGTGGAAGAGACTTTAGATTTTGTACGAGAGAGGCCAGTGATGCAGTCATAAATTGGTAGGAATCTAAAAATTTTATATCAAAATAGACCGTCTTATTTTCTTTAGTTTTATCGACAGGCACTTTTGCTGTCATGGCCATAAACTTCTCTCTCGTTTGTGCTATTACATCAAGCTTCCACTCTTTCATTTGACCTAAACCTCCTTTTATTATCATATGGCTATCGTAGCCCTTGAAATTATGGAAAATGGCGGGTAATGTACGCCGTTTCATCCTCATCGAAAAATTGCATTTTGAACAGAGTGCGTTTCTAAATTTACCAGTGATGTGATCATGGTCGCGCACTTTCTTAATCTTATCATCGTCAAATGTTTTCCTACATTTGGGGCAAACGTTGCAACTATCAAATTTTACTTGATCATCTGCTGTCATATGCAATGATCTGCGATAGAGTTCACCATCATACTTTTGCTGAAATTTTACAGCCTGTTCGAGGAATTGTAGGAATTGGTAAATACAATCCTCACCTTGCCAGACGCGCATTTTATTTTTTCTATTTTGGAAATGGTCATGCCATACTTCATAGCAGGAAATGGCTGCTGGTCGATGGATGTTATCATCGATATAACATTCGATGTCAGCATAGATGACACGAAGAGGACTTAGTTCATCGCCATTCTCTCTATATGAAAACTCCTTATCTTTGGGCATGCGTTCCATTTGCAGTTTACCTCGCTTACACCACTCATGATGAGTTTCAAATTTGTTTTTACTCCTAAAGTTCCGAATGCATTTGTCACAGTAATAAATCTCTGATGAGGTAGAATTTCTTAAGTGGTGGTATAAGCGAGAAATTTTGGGAATGCCGCAGTAGTGCCATTCCTCACTATCATCCTGTCTTACTAACAAAAGGTTGACAACGTGGTCATAACAACTCGAACGCGAGTTGTAGCGGACACCCTTCAATCCCTTTTCCCAAACATGGAGAACTATTTTGATGTTGTTCAATTTTTCAAATTTTTCTATATCTTTAATTTTCATATCTTCACTATTGCAGTCATCAAACTTTAATTCATTCTCCCACTGTTGATACTTACTCTTACGGTATCGGCTATTCTGTACATCATTATAGTGGAGAATGGAGAGGACGGCATACTTAAAACATTGCGATTCGCAATCTACAGAAATGACTGCTGCTTTATTTCTTAAATTTTTCGGAAGTTTAAAGGAGCCTCGTCCAGAGTAGTTTTCTAATAAAGTGATTTTAAATAAGGCGGACTCAATACCATCAAAAACGAGACCGCTATCGCGCTCGTTAAATTTATCAATATTTAATTTTAATCCTTGGATATGAAAATTTATCCAAGACTCATAGTCTACAACTTCGGTTGCAGGAGAGGAGGGTATGTGAAACTCCAACCTCTCTACTATTTGACCAGTATGGTGGTCGATTTTTACATATTTTATTTTAAGATAGATGAGCGCCTTCATCCTAAAATTGTCTAAATTGTTGAAGAGCGCTTCTATCAATGATGAATTTTGATGAAACCATTCCTCAAAGTTAGCAATGGTTTCTGAGGAGTCCATCTGGTAGTTCCTCACTAAATTATTTATGGACACTTCAGTGAGTCGGATAGAGGAGGTGCTGTTAGTATAACTATCGTCACTGTGTGTATGTTGAAGTCTGTGCGAAGATAGTTCAAAACGTGTCTCGAAAGACTGAGCGCACAAGTCGCAAGAAAAGGAGACGACGTTAACAGAATCATCCCCACCTTCGGAGTTTGATGCCGGCTTAGGTCGACAAACACCTCGCTTGATGTGTCGGGTGAGATCCCGCTTCCTCGTGAAGATGTGTCCACAGTCAGCACATTCCCGATCGTTGCATTCCCGCGACAATGTTGACATGGAGTCGCTGTTGTTATCCGACTCGCTCGAGATGAGACTGGTATCACCTGAAAGAGAAATCATTCTATCATCTCTGTTCAAGTCTCAGTGTATTGTTACAACCTACCTTGACTCAATAACTCTAAACTTTCCTCGAGAAGGGAGGGTGTTGGTGATGAAGTTGATGCCTGAAACTGAGGAAGATGCTATTAGCCACACGTTTGAGGGAGATGAGAGAGAAAATCTTCAACTTACCATTTCAACGAAATCAAGTTTAAGGTTGATACTTCAGTCAAATAATACGTCTCAAATTTGGAATTCACTAGAGAGCAGTTCACTTGTACGCCTCAAATACAGAATTCGCTAGACAACAGTTCACTTATGCGTCTCAAACACAGAGTGAAATGATACGGCTGTCACTTTGCATATATACTTTCATATTCATCATTCATTGGCTGTTTATTCTGATTGGTTGCTTGTTGATACTTAAGAATTAGAAAACATTTCAAAGTCATTATTCACAGTCAACATGACAAGCCCTCCGACAACACCAAACATAAAATTCTCTTCTCCATGCTCAACACCAAAGGCGCTCGTTGCACCAAACGCTCCAACGAAGGGGAAGGTAGAGAAGGTGTACCGACTGGACAATATCAGAAAGTTATCATTACCAGCGGATGAGGAAGAGGAGAGTGTATGTGAGAAGGAGTGTCCGACTTAACAGGCGTGAGGTGGAAGTATCTCCAGTACGATACTGACGATGTGATGGAGATCACCAGCACGAAATTCCTCCACCAATTATGGGAGTGGTACACCCCTAACTCCCAGCCACGAACTATGGCAGAGTGGGAGCATATTGATAAAGTGAGGCTCGCAGTGGAAGAACGATTAAAGCAACTGAACTGTTTTTATGATCTATGTGAAGCCAGACTCTGGGACGATATTGACGATGAAGACCTTTTGAAATACATGCCATAATAAATTTTTATTTCATATTATCTTTGCTTTCATACTGACTTACTTGAACGGGACTTCAGTGGATAATTTAACCATGTATACTTTTTCATTTGGAAATAGTAGCACGCTTAGTCTAACTTGTAAATCTTAAAACATTTCATATGGACGATGATGATAGATGAAATAGTGTCAAATAAAATTAAGATAGCTTACACTTCTGATACAGGGATAGCAATCGACTGCGATCCATGTGTAAAGAGCTTGTTAGACTACGGATGGGCTTAAGTGGATGATTTAACCATGTATACTTTTTCATTTGGAAATAGTAGCACGCTTAGTCTAACTTGTAAATCTTAAAACATTTCATATGGACGATGATGATAGATGAAATAGTGTCAAATAAAATTAAGATAGCTTACACTTCTGATACAGGGATAGCAATCGACTGCGATCCATGTGTAAAGAGCTTGTTAGACTACGGATGGGCTTAAGTGGATAATTTAACCATGTATACTTTTTCATTTGGAAATAGTAGCACGCTTAGTCTAACTTGTAAATCTTAAAACATTTCATATGGACGATGATGATAGATGAAATAGTGTCAAATAAAATTAAGATAGCTTACACTTCTGATACAGGGATAGCAGTCGACTGCGATCCATGTGTAAAGAGCTTGTTAGACTATGGATGGGCTTAAGTGGATGATTTAACCATGTATACTTTTTCATTTGGAAATAGTAGCACGCTTAGTCTAACTTGTAAATCTTAAAATATTTCATATGGACGATGATGATAGATGAAATAGTGTCAAATTAAGATAGCTTACACTTCTGATACAGGGATAGCAATCGACTGCGATCCATGTGTAAAGAGCTTGTTAGACTATGAAAGAGAGAAGTGTGTTATGTTGCGTGTGGCGCGTGAGTGTCCTCCCATTTCATTCCATTCATCATTTTTCTTCTCCTCTGCATTCCATATCCGAGGATATGTTGCGGGCTTGGGACCGCTTTAGCTGCATTAGAAGGTTGGCCCTTAAAAGAGCCCATGGGTCGTTCTCCGTCCACCGACACTACTACTGCAAACACTCTGAAAGAAAAATAATAGGAGATTAGATGAGCTACAAAAATGATTATGTTGAATAGACTTACTGGGAACCTTCTTTCTGACTTTTCTGACGACGAAGTCATCAAGATCTCCATTGATGTTCATCGTCATGTGGAGGCAGCGAACTCCATCCCCTCATAACACAACTGTGTTTCATTTAAGTCGCTGGAGATTGTAGGGGCATCGCATACGTTATTCTCAAAGAGGGGAAGATGAACCTCATATACTCTCCTTTTTCGACACTTCAAACGCTCATGCAGTCGCTCCACTTCACCCGTCAACCTCTTATTAATAACCTTCACCTCCTCCGTCTCCTTCACCACGCTTCGGATCCGCTCTATCTCTTCATCCTTCCTCGACACACTCGCCTGCAAACTCTCCACCAAACCTGCCTTCCTCATCAACTCGCTCCTTTCCGCCATCCATTCCTTCTCCTTTCTCAAGCTCTCCAACTCTTCCCTCGTTGCCCTATACCCCTCAACCTTCACCTTCAGCTCTTCATTCTCCTTCAAAACTTTTCTATTATTACTTTCCAAAGCCATCACACGATCCTTCATTCTCACAAATACCTCCGTATCATACGCCTCTTGCTGCCGTGGCGATGACGCTGCCATCGGCTTAGCCACTTCCTCCCCCTCCCACTCTTCCTTCAAATCCGCTATGTCCCCAAACAAATCTTCCATCACCGCATCCAAATCAACATCATCCTTCTTCTTCATTTTCGCTCTCAACTCAACTTCCTCATTCGAACTCCCATCACTCGAAATCACATCACTCGCATTCCTCACCACTTTCTCCCCAATCACGTCCTGAATCGTTGCCACCGCCTTTCTCACCTCTTCCCTTTCCAACAACTCTCCCTCAAACCATGCCTTGAACCCCTTCTCTCCGATGTTCCCACTCTCACACTGCAAATGCGCCTTCATAAATTCCTTCTCATCCCCCATCACACATTTCCGACAAGACACACACAACCTCAACATCACTTTCCTCTCATGGCCCATCGTCCCCTCTTTTTCTTTTAAATGCTTCTTAAGTTCGCTACCTCTGGCAATCTTGCCACAACTGCACTTGCCAACTAACATCTTTGCGTTATTCGGTTTTGTCATGATAATTCTGTAAAGATAGAGTAAAATTTGATAGCAAGTGTTTATAGGATACTACTTTCTGATATGCATTGAAAGACTAAGTTACCAAACATTTGATAGCAAGTCAGCAACCGTTTGGGTGTTAAGCTCTTGAATCCGTTACAGGCATTACTCAGAGGGGATCTTATCCCAGCTCCAAGGCCTCGACCCACAAATCCAACCTCGAGCGGACAGAGCGTGCGTCATGTCACTGTGTTGGTATCCCGGCCCCAGTTTTGACATGAAAACCGGTGGAGTTATTTACAAGAGGAAACGACCCAAGTCACAGAGACTCATAAACGACTGCTTTTTATTCAAAAACTTTAATTATTATCATTAAATATGAATTTAAATTTTTCAGTATTTTAGTACTACTCATAAAACGTTTATAAGTTGTCTGTCACCTTCAGCATAGCAAACGCTGTCGAATGTTTTTTGAATCAAGTCTAAAGGACTTGTAGAAGCAAAGTTATAGCCGTTTGAAGATTTCGGCCTACTATCATCAAATGGTCAGTCATGCTATACTGACTAACCTATAAGTCTGACACCTTAGCTGATATCAGCAATGTAAAGTCAGAAGTCCGATATCGGACCTCAAGAGAAACGACTTACCTGTAGTCAGTTTCTCAACTTAGTGAAATTCCTCTCCCGATCCCGTTCTTATATACCCTGTGAATATGCAATCGATAAGAGGGGGGGGACGTCAGTGAAATTTCAAAATTTGATGAAAAATGTTTTGGTGACGGTCCCAGGTCGAAATTCCACACTTTGGAACATTTTCAAAATTTTACCCATACAAAGTCACTCTGACACTTAGGATTTTTTCAGGTGAGCAAGCTCCGACCTAAAATCTTGTAACCGCTCTAACTTTTGAACGAAGACAGATAGGAACAAGCCGATTCTTTCACTGAATTTGTCTCACTCTTAGCTTTCAAACGAGCTATCGCACGACAAAATCCGTCCACTGGAAGCCAAAATCGAAGCAAGCTGTCCAGAGGGGGGGGACGTCAGTGAAATTTCAAAATTTGATGAAAAATGTTTTGGTGACGGTCCCAGGTCGAAATTCCACACTTTGGAACATTTTCAAAATTTTACCCATACAAAGTCACTCTGACACTTAGGATTTTTTCAGGTGAGCGAGCTCCGACCTAAAATCTTGTAACCGCTCTAACTTTTGAATGAAGACAGATAGGAACAAGCCGATTGTTTCACTGAATTTGTCTCACTCTTAGCTTTCAAACGAGCTATCGCACGACAAAATCCGTCCACTGGAAGCCAAAATCGAAGCAAGCTGTCCAGAGGGGGGGGGACGTCAGTGAAATTTCAAAATTTGATGAAAAATGTTTTGGTGACGGTCCCAGGTCGAAATTCCACACTTTGGAACATTTTCAAAATTTTACCCATACAAAGTCACTCTGACACTTAGGATTTTTTCAGGTAAGCGAGCTCCGACCTAAAATCTTGTAACCGCTCTAACTTTTGAACGAAGACAGATAGGAACAAGCCGATTCTTTCACTGAATTTGTCTCACTCTTAGCTTTCAAACGAGCTATCGCACGACAAAATCCGTCCACTGGAAGCCAAAATCGAAGCAAGCTGTCCAGAGGGGGGGGGACGTCAGTGAAATTTCAAAATTTGATGAAAAATGTTTTGGTGACGGTCCCAGGTCGAAATTCCACACTTTGGAACATTTTCAAAATTTTACCCATACAAAGTCACTCTGACACTTAGGATTTTTTCAGGTGAGCGAGCTCCGACCTAAAATCTTGTAACCGCTCTAACTTTTGAATGAAGACAGATAGGAACAAGCCGATTGTTTCACTGAATTTGTCTCACTCTTAGCTTTCAAACGAGCTATCGCACGACAAAATCCGTCCACTGGAAGCCAAAATCGAAGCAAGCTGTCCAGAGGGGGGGGGACGTCAGTGAAATTTCAAAATTTGATGAAAAATGTTTTGGTGACGGTCCCAGGTCGAAATTCCACACTTTGGAACATTTTCAAAATTTTACCCATACAAAGTCACTCTGACACTTAGGATTTTTTCAGGTGAGCGAGCTCCGACCTAAAATCTTGTAACCGCTCTAACTTTTGAACGAAGACAGATAGGAACAAGCCGATTCTTTCACAGAATTTGTCTCACTCTTAGCTTTCAAACGAGCTATCGCACGACAAAATCCGTCCACTGGAAGCCAAAATCGAAGCAAGCTGTCCAGAGGGGGGGACGTCAGTGAAATTTCAAAATTTGATGAAAAATGTTTTGGTGACGGTCCCACGTCGAAATTCCACACTTTGGAACATTTTCAAAATTTTACCCATAGAAAGTCACTCTGACACTTAGGATTTTTTCAGGTGAGCAAGCTCCGACCTAAAATCTTGTAACCGCTCTAACTTTTGAATGAAGACAGATAGGAACAAGCCGATTCTTTCACTGAATTTGTCTCACTCTTAGCTTTCAAACGAGCTATCGCACGACAAAATCCGTCCACTGGAAGCCAAAATCGAAGCAAGCTGTCCAGAGGGGGGGGACGTCAGCCGAAAATTTTTTCTCTCCGATTGACTTGAAACTCACCATAGCGATGCAGAATTTCACGCTGAATCCGAATCTGACCTCCGTTTTCTCATCCGATGCTTCGTTTTGACGCTACACACCAAAACGTCACAAATTCTAACTCTGTCGTTTTTCGAAAAATGTTGAAAATTTTTTCTCACCGATTGCCTTGAAACTCACCATACCGATGCAGAATTTCACGCTGAATACGAATCCGACCTCCGTTTTCTCATCCGACCACTCCTTCCACTCGAAACAACCCATTTTACAACCCAACATTCAGCAGATTGCACAAAAAACATCACACACTATAGCCTCAAGACTAATCCTGGCGGTCGCCCAAGTCCACCACGACACTCTATCGTTCCAGAGGGGGGGGAGCCGGTCGAGTGTTCACCGTTTTCTTACTACTCTGGGGACCATAGTCAACTTCATCAAGTGCATCGTAAAATCATGCATGATTTTTTGAGCAACATCAAATGTCACATTGATAAATCATTGATACTTAATGGATCATGGATAATATTCATGCATGGGAATGCATGAATCATGCATTCCCATGCATGATTGATTTCTGATACACGCATGAAATCATCCATAAATATCCATGGACGGGCGACTAGTATCAACGACTTAAACACTGTATCAACGTCGGTATATCAAGCTTGTCTTCTACAGGCCTATGAACGCATCATATTCTAGAATCTAGAATAAATTCATGTCCTAATAACTTCAAAAATATAACACCATGCTCTAAATTTAATCAAATGCAATGCAATTTTCGCTTAATATTAGTCGGGTACTGAGTTTGAATTTTGCTTAACGTCTGGTTCTTTTTCATATAAATTGCGATTACGAAATGAAAAATTGACATTATTTAGCTGTTTGTTAATTTAGAATCTAGATCCATTCCTAATGTTTCTACATCTTTCTGATGTAATTCCTCTGACATGATCAGACAATTAGGCCTAGGCTAATGGATTAACTATTTGCATAAGAACATAGGGGCAATTTCACGTAAGCATCAACCTCGGTGAAAAAATATTTTTTGTTGAATACAAACAATTTGACGCTTGATTTATCTGAAGAATACTTGAAATCATCAAGAATCAATAACCATATTACTTATTCTACGACTTATAAAAAATTTCAGTCAATTTTCGGCAGACATCTGAAAATGTTTCGAAATTGTGATAATTTAACTGTTTTTTAATCGAACGCAGTGCGAGGATGGTTCGTGGCCATTCGCATGCACGAAGTATTTTTCAAGACAGATTGACCTGGGCTACTTGACTGTGGACTCGCTCACTGGGATATCTACGTGCTTCAGTGAAAAAAATTGATTGAAAGTTGAGCCTCTAAAACGAGCGTCCGTTGCGCCTTAAATACGTTTTATTTATCTACAGCCTAAACAAAGAGTGATAGAAAACTCATATCTCAGATTATAAGCTAGATATCCCATATATATAAGGTTATCATAATTAATTAGCGAATGAAGTACTTCCTTAGTTACTATTTCAGATCAAAAATGGGAGCGTCCGTTACGCGACGGGTGCCCATTTTCGAAAGTGTTCACTGCCCTTTCTTTTTGGGTATGATCTGTCCCCACATTGTGCATCTGATAAAAGCTTGGTGCTTTGTGTCACACAGAGCAGTCAGTCAAGTTGTAGACAACCTGAGAACAAATATTTTTCTCACAGATGACGAAGGAGAATGGCGACTTGCTGTCGGCAGGGTCGAGTCACGACCGTAGTCAGCAGCTGACTACGGCAAGTTGCTTGCCGCGTCTGATGCCCTGTACATGTAGATATCTATGACAGACAATAAAATTGTTCATCTAAGGCTTAGTCGGCAAGGCAGTAGGGAGGCGAATGATTTTCTCACAGCTAGCCCATGACACCTAAATTCCTATTGACTTTACGTTAACCTTAACAGAATCAAGTTGAGAGCATCATTAAACTGCTTGACTGCGTCGATGGATGGTCATAAGAGCAAAGCAGCGATCCGCCAAAGGCGATACCGAGATTCTAAACGCGCCAACGAGCAACATCGACGTAAAGAAAGAGAGAGAAAGCGAATTGCAAGAGAGAAGATCAAATCGAATGGAGGTGAAGCATTGAGACAACACAGGATGAAGGAGAAAGAGCGCCACAAGAAATACAGATTATTGAAGAAGATAAAGAAGTCTGAGATTATCGCAACGACAGATCAGCCTGAAGAACCTTACAACACACCACAGGCCCTTGGTAAGGCAGTGAAGAGAGCTCAGGACGCTTTGCCAAAGTCTCCAAGGAAGAAGCGACGTGTTTTGGCTGACTTGCTCAGGTCACACAAGCCGAAGATTATATGCCCGCGACGAAGCAAAATAACAGAAGAGGTTTCGAGAAAAGTAAAGGACTTCTATCTCTTGGATAGTATCTCGTGGCAAGCACCAGGCCAGAAGGATATTTTCATTGAGAGAACTGTAGAAGGAAAGCGATATATCCCCAAGCGCTACATGGTGATCTCCATCAGAGAAGCGCATGCAATCTTCAAATTGCAGCATGCTGACGTCGAAGTCGGTCTGACAAAGTTTAGTCTGCTGAGACCACGTCACGTATTCCTGATGTGCAATACACCTCACTCCGTCTGCATTTGTCAAATGCACGAAAACATGCGCCTTCGACTCAAAGCGATCAACTCCGTTGACCCAGGCATCAGCTATCAATTTCGTGAGTTCATATCGACCATCGTTTGTGATCAAGAAAACGAAGATTGCATGTCATCGCAGTGCGAGTTCTGTCGCGATTCTATTGAGAATATACACGTCGATGTTGAAGATGAGAGCCAAGAGATATCGTATCACATTTGGGCTAAGGACACTACAAAGCTGCCACAGTTGATCTCAAAGTCGGAAACAGTCAGAGATATTCTGAAAGGCATCAAGTCCGACCTCAAGCCATTCTTGCTACATACCTTCATTAAAAGGAAGCAACAGGAGTGGTTTGAAATGGCAAAATCTTCGGTAGATGGAAAGACAGTTCTCGTGCAAGTGGATTTCAGTGAAAATTTCACAATTAAGCATCAGAATGAAATCTCAAGTGCTTACTGGAGTCATAAGCAAGCTTCGCTGTTTACTTCTCATGCATGGATAACGGATAACACCAGAGAATCAATTGTGATATGGTCAGACAACTTAGAACACCCAAAGTTATCAATCTATGTCTTCGTACAAGAGATCCTCAATCATTTGACCTCGAAGTACATTGACATAAGGCATGTGAATTTTATTTCCGACGGTCCATCTTCTCAGTTCAAGCAGAAATTCTTGTTTAGCAATCTGCACTTGTGGGGCTCGCGCTTCAATATTTCAATCGATTGGAATTTCTTTGCAACGTCGCATGGGAAAGGTGTCGTCGACGGCATAGGAGGATCAACCAAGCGAATGATCTGGAACAGGATTAGATCCGGTCGTGTCGTCAACACTCCACGAGAATGCTTTGAGGTAAGTTTCGGCTACATGTTCATGTACGTCTTTATTTGATTCAGCTCTTAGTGCATTAGACGACTTGCTATCAATGTGTCTATTACATGTAAATTGAATTAAATTTTAAAGTATGCCGACACATTTTGCTGCCTACATAGGCCTAATTATTATCTGTGTTATAAAGTGGTTGGCGTCAAATTTACGTAGGCCTACATGTATGTGCATCCATAGGCCTATCTTCTGAGGCATACGTATAGTTCTAAATTGTGAATGATTTGATTTTTCCAGCTAGCCAAGGAGGTGTTGAAGACTGTCCACTTCATGTGGATTCCAAATGAAGAGATTGAAACCTTGGCTGATCAAATGGCTCACTATTGGAGTAAAGTGAGATCAATTCCTGGCACGCAGCAAATCCATCAAGTGAAATCAATTGATCATTATCGTGTGGAGGTCTCTGCATTCAGTACAAGCATGGACAGCAGAACAGTGATCTACGCAAATCCACAGAGTAAGTTCAGCATACTGAGACTATCACAATTTACGCGTAAGCTTACAATCCGTGAAATTCAGTGAGCTAAAAATCTGTGTACACGTGGTTTACTTCATCTACGAAAAAGGATACTACGAGTACTGTTTCCACTGCATGCTGAGATACAGTAGGTCAACTGTAGCACAGAATTTCTTTGTCGGGGTATAGGCCTATACTGTTCATACACATGTATATATGTAGCACACGCCTGTGTGCGTACTGCAGGGTGTTTAATATTCCTTTGCAGACGAAGTTGCGCAGACAACTGAAGAAGCAACTGATCGGACCAGCTCTGAAATGCCGGATACAAGCCCTGACGTCCAATGTCTCGTATGTGAGGACTACTGGAGTAACTCTCTACCAGCGGAGAAATGGATTCAGTGTCTGCACTGTAAGGAGTGGGCTCATCAATCTTGCATTGATAGCGAAGAAGACTTGGAAAGCTACACGTGTGACTTGTGTAACATCATTAAAACTTTGTGATTTTAAGATTTCGTGCGCATGTGCTACACTGCATATTTACAGCACAACGTGTGCTGAGCTTCCTAAATACACATTGATTCAAATGGAATGTGAATATTTTGACTGAGTCGAATATAAAGTGGAAGTCTAGAAATTGTGCGTAAATACCAAAAAATCGAGCGTCCGTAACGTTATCCTGCAAAAATCTGTTAGAATATCATACCAGCTGTGCAGTACAATGCTATTCTAAAGTTAAGTCGGGAAAAAGTTGGTTAAAAGTATAATTATCTACGAAATTAGGCACTTGGACAAAACGAGCGTCCGTAACGATGGATTGAGGTCTGTAAAATCAAGCCATCTTTGTTAATCATCAAACCAAAAGCATTTTCTTGAAGTTTTGTGTTTCTGGTTTCAGAAAAATGTAATTTATTTGGATTATTTAATGTCAATTCGCAGAGTTTTACATTTTAAAATTAAAAAGTCAAAACGCGTTTTTCTCCGCGAGCGTCCGTTACGGCTACATTTGTGGTCGTAGAATTTGCTACAGTATGAATTTCAAATTGAATTTTTGGTAGTATATAAAGATGGATAGGACGCATATATATCTGCAAAATAAGCGCTCTATGATGTTTTTAAAAGCCTACAGAGCTTCTAAAAGCTTCCGAACGAGCGTCCGTTACTAAATGAAATTGCCCATAGTATGACTTAAAATTTATCAACGATGGAGTCGCTGTCTTCAGAAATGTCTGGATTGGTCGTCTTACAATCGGCCTACAGCACCAGAATTCATGAAGCTCTGTCAATATAGGCTATACTCACGATTTTTAATATCATGCGAATAATCCGCTAAAATAACCTGAATGTGTTTACATCAAGTAAAGATGAATTCATCACGAGTAAGCTTATTGAAGCCTTTTATTTCAGCATTTCTGAAAATGTATGCCTTATGTTTAAAACATATTATCAAATAGGCCTAAGTCATAAGCTCTACAAAATTAGGCCCCTAATGGTTCATACCATTTAAATTTGATAATTTCACTTATTCACTCTTAATAACCTAAATAGTAGGACCTACTAACTATAAAACTATTACATGACTTTTACTACGAGAAGTATAGGCCTTGAAGTAAATGAATAATTTCGAAAGCTTATACATGTAGATTCAAATAGTCCATAATTTATCATGCAGGCTATGCTTCCATAGCGAAAGTATATGCAAATACACTTATGTTGCCCACCGCAGTGATGTAGGTTGACGCCATCAATTTAAGAAATTGACACTGACGTCGATAATTCGCCTCCGAAAAACAGCGTTAATTTTAGAATATTCTAAGTGGGTAGATTTGTCATTGCTAAGATTTGGTCGCTCTAGTGTAGACTTGAAAGTAGTTTGAATGTTTTCTGTATAGGCTGCTGCATGCTGAGTAGTGTCAAACAAGTAATATACTTAATGTCGCACCCGGCAATGTAAAAAAGTGACATTCATTGTTTGGTTCTGTGTTAGATTAGAGTTGGGAAGTCCTAATCTCGATATTCTCATTAATGGGTATGATAATGGCTTCAAAGTAAAGGTTTAGGTATGTCTACCTCATGTGATATTTCTTCGAGAGGTCTATGAGTCATCACTTTCAGGTAGCTGAGCTGCTGATGGCAGCAACAAAATCAAAATTCATTATGACAATTCGCATCGGCTGTGTCTGTATTGATATTTCGCCTACAGGCTTATCGGCGAATGTTCCCGACATTTTTTACATATTGCATGATGATAAACTCGACTTCACTTTTAGTCCTAATTCGCTTTTGGATCTGTCGACATTGTCTTGCTGTCCGTACGGAGTGCCGAAAGGAGAGATCTTCAGGCTTACTGTAAAAGTATTCGCAGCGACAAAGTCTATACCATTTGAGTTTCAAAACAGATGATGAAGTGTAATGTAAAATTGACGCCGCAATTTCAGGATTGGTTGACGGCGTCAATAATTTGGCAATTGACACTGATGCCGTCAATTTTTTTTTCATTGAATTTAGTTTCACATATGTTTGAATTTGATTATCAGATGGATTCCACAAATAAAAATCACTTAAACATATGTTTCGATTTGGATTTGATCGACTTGATGTGATTCTCATCTAAGAGTTTGTGCTGAAATGTAGGCTATGTGTAGGCCGTAATAATCATTTACTTTCATCAAGGATGATAATTGAAGTTTTCGAGGATTTTGTGAGTTGAATGTTCTGAAAATAGACACTTTGGGGCAGTCCATTAACAAAACTTCTGCCGGGAAAAACAATTTAGTCTAATTCTTCTGCCGTTATAATATCAGCTGACTTTGCACGACGTTATGACACCGAAACCGACTGATTATTCTGCCGTTCAAAAAGTCAGCTGATTTTCTGCCGGCAGAATTATTGTTAATGAACAGCAGCCGGGTAAATCCAATTTATTCCACAACATTTCTGTCTTTTCAACTTTGGGTCTCAGATTTCCGTGAAAATTTGCATATATACTCATTTTTTTACGCTGAACACGAAAATCGTAGCGGCGACCACACCAAATAAAAACTTTTCATAGAAATCTAGCACTTTTAAAAAACCATTTTTTCTACATCTCGGTCAAAAGGACAAATTGATCTCGGTCAGATAGATGTCTAATAGGAAACTCTTCGGCTTCTCCATTTGGGTTGCTGATGAAACTGGGAACTTAGGATGAATGCTTGCATGCGCAAAGCGAAGTGACCAAAATGTATTGTATTGCATATAATGTCCGTTGACCGTGACCCACCTTGTCTTCTGACCGAGATTTTTAAGGTCTCGGTCAGAGGACAAATTGATGTCGAACAGGAAACTCTTCGGTTTGTGCATTTGGGTTCATGAGACAGCGGGAACTTTGGACGAATACTTGAACGCGTAAAACGAAGTGATCTAAATGTAATTGCATACATTATCATGTCTTTAGACCGAGACCCTTGTACTCTGACCGAGATCTTCAATTTCAACGTTGTCCTCTGACCGAGATTTTTTAGGGTCTCGGTCAGAGGACATTTTCGTGGTTTTTGGAGATTTTGAGAGGGTTAATTGATATAAATGAAAAATTTCTTTTGCATAGATGTTAAGAGCATGGATCTCTCCTATGCTGTGAAATTTCATCGATTCCTGACAATTCTGGTTTCAGCATCCATATGAAATTTTTGGGAATATTCAAATTCTCTGGTCGAAAAAACGGATAAAAATATTTTGAAATCAATATTGCACACTTTTAACGGCATCAAACTGAATTTTCTTTACGGATTTATAAACTAGCACACTAGAGGATTCGTTTGGTGCAAAACGTTTAATGGAAGAATCAATATTCTTCGAGAAAAGGTATCTCGGTCAGAGGACAGAAAACGTCTCGGTCAGAGGACATTTTTTTCATTGGACAATGGAAACCCAGTGAAAATTCAATTATTAATATTGATTATAATATTTAAAATTAGACTGTCTTAAAGAGCTGATCTTCTTCTTTCAGATGATATAAATATTAGTGGGTGTATTTGAATGTATCTAATCGAAAATCCGTGTTGAAGTGAGAGTACTGCAACTTTGGACATGCTTTTTTGGTCTTTTTTTCGGCAAAAAACGGCAACTTGTGAAGAAGGTCTTGGCTTTGTGACTTTTTAAAAACCATGCCATAATAGATGAGATCTTTACGGTTCGATTGAAAAAAAAACTATTGAAATCGGTTCAGAAATATGGATTTTACAAATCAAAGACACATTTTCGTCAAATGTTGTGGATTAAATTGGATTTACCCAGTGCTCCCCTTTGATAAATCATTTCAGTGAGTAAAACCGTTTTTTACCTTATTGGCAGTTATGACCACCCACATGGTGTTTCACGGCTGATCCACCTACCAAACCTATTATTTCAACATTGCCTAATCCGCAGGATCCTCGTTGTATGTTACTATTACCATAACCCATCTGCAAATTATTTAGCACAAATAAGCAAATTTCGATCAAGTTGATTTACTTAAACCGATAAATCAAAATGCAATGGACATTTCGATATCTATTGTAGTCTAGACATTTTAAAACAGAGCATGATTTGATCAGAAATTTCACGAAATGTTGTCAATCGCATTACTGTGGTCCCTTACACGAAACTGGTGCTTAGGTCTAAGGTTGATTTCCTATTTGGCTTACAGGGACATAGAAAATATTTCTTTTTTGCTTCAGCGTAGTCGATGATGATCAGCAGCTGCCCGAATTATTTATTACTCATTGAAAACTGATTTGTAAAAAAGCATAACATTGTATTTGATATCTTGGCGGAACAAAACATGGACAACAAACAACAGACAAAATGACTGGAGTAAGTCATCGCATTCTCATTCTATAAAAGAGTGAAGCAAACAAGTCATGGGAGTTCGATGTACTAAATACAGAGAAAAATAACGAGTTCCTGAAAACTTTGAAAATCTTTGCAATATACAATCACGATAGCTCTTCAAAATAGCTCTCGAGTTTCAAAAATGATACGATCACGATGTGTATAAACAATATGCCATTGAATGACATCACAGGGAGTGCTTATGAATGAAAATGACATGGAAAGGCGACAAGGGTGTTCAAAAAATAGTTGTGTACTTATTTGACAAGAGATCCTAATTTAATATTCAAGGACCTTTGACCTTTCGAGATTCCTATTAAAGTGGATCAGTTCGATAACAAATGCATTTCTGGCACCAATGGATATGGCTTAGCCATTATAAATAACTATTCCGACCTAATATATTCATTAACATCAAGCTTCCACAGCATCATTGTCCATACCAGTCCAAATTGGTGTCCGCACCTGTAAATAAAATGCATGACGTAAATTCAATGTGATTAAACTGGCATTAATTATGAGCGTAGCTACGGATTAGGTCTATCTGGTCTCGTTCTCAATCATTAAACAGTCTGTTGCAACTGAAAATTAGTAGACCTTAACCAACCCTTAGATCCCACCATCCTCCATCGTCCTTATCGCAGCACACCACTAATTTTAAATTCAAACATCTTTATCACTTACATTTCTGTTATTGGAAGGAAGACTGCCATTCATCGGATATTGTGCTTCAGAATCAGCATCGCCATTAGCTTTCCTATAAACAGGATTATCAAAGTTCATGCTGCGAATATTCCGTTTGCTGTACACCCGATAGATGATCAACATGATAGCAGCGACGATTGCGAAAATCAAGAATATCACCCCCATCGCAATACCGGCAACATGTCCAACGCGCTCTGCTTGCTTTATTATTGTATCGTTATTTCGTTTCGTAATTTTCGTTGTCTTGTATGAACCTCGAGGTGAAGTAGTAACCGGACGTTTATCTGAAATGTAGAAATCGGTGTGTTTGAAGGAGTGCGTCCTACTCGGATGTATAAAAACAAAATCCAACGTGCGTATATTAGTTAAATTTTACGACTGGCTGCGCAATTTTCTCACATGTCACTGATCTAAGCTTCGTAGTTAAATACCACTGACAATTGTGAAACATTGTCGAAGTTAACAGTGAAATGTGGGAAATTGCCGCAGAAGTCATTACGAAAAACACAACGAAAGTGGATGAGATTGACTTGAGATGGTCAACATTGACGACCCAATGGCTTTTATGCCCATGTTCCCAGTTGGAAACTTCTCATCCCTACATAAAACATGCGATAAACTCAAACAAAGCTGTGACCAAAAGCAACGATCCATATTGGTGATAAAATAATAACAACAATCATAGCCTAATATATACCTTTGCGACTGATTGTGCTACCGCCAACTACGTTAGAAACAGTTGGCTTTATTGTGGTAGTACCATGCAACCTGCCCTTGGTACTGGCAGTCGTTTGTTTGATATTTGATGACATTACACTGTCGGAGTCTGAAACCAAGCCCAAAAATCATGATTAATTATTTATATTTAGAATTATTAGATACTTCACATACTATTATCAAAGAAGTTTTACTATACAACATACTCAAATTATGTGCAGCTAACAATGACATGACGTCAATGAAGCATGGCATATACTTTTCACGAGTAGGAAATCCGTTGTTAGCTATCAAAAATAAGCTAAAGCAAATTTCATTACTTATCAATTTATACGCTTACAGGCCTGTGATTAGCCTATGAGAAAAATTGAGGATTCTTTTGCAAAAATTTGAGGAATGGAAACGGAGCCTAGTATGATAATTGCAAGAAAAACTACAAATTTTAGCACGGATTTTGGGCCAAACTTCAAGTCATGAAAGTCACAACGAAGAAGGCAACCCCAGGGTTGACCAAACCACACTCCACACTTTTTGAAGTTGTGTATATTACAAAGGGATATTGACTTGGTTATAATCACTTCCCGCGTTATTACGAATTTAATTTGTTGCCTCAAGTATTATCTGCTTAGAATGTGACGAACAGAGAATGTCAGATCAAGCTGCTGATATCGCTGTGCTTTACGTTATCGTCTCCAATTCAATGATGCGTGTCAGATTTGGATACTGTAATTTTTTGAATTGTAGGATATATCCTCAACCACATGCATTTGGGGCTTTGCAACGATTAATGTTTACGGACTTTAGACAAATTTGGGAGGAGAGTAACCCATAAGTATAGAAAGCTTAAAATCGTTCACGGAATGTTTGACTTAAAAAAGTCAGTAATTTATTATGAAGGATACGCCATATTACACACTAATTTATTAATATTATATTATACTGCATAAGTTTTGGTGGCTCTAGTTTGTTAGCGCTTTATCATATCGCTCCGATCTACATTCAAATGAACATGAATTCTCTCATAAAACACAAAACAAGTGTCGGGAACAGGCCTGACGTTAAGTTGTTGGTCTCATCTAGGCAAAAAGTGAAAGATTATCACCTCTATTCGCATGAAGTTGCGCAGAGATATTGACATCCACATCTTGAAGTGGACCCAGGTTGAAAATCTACCAACCCAGTACTATGTGGTTCAATGTCTTAATTAATCTGAGTTCCGCATACAACGATAAGCAATGTGTGCACTAATTCCACACCAACCTGTGTTCAGCAAATTGTGAAAACGATCTATACGTGAATAATTCATCCAGGATAAATGTCGGTCAGCAGACCCTGGAAAATGTAGCTGCAAGACTCATGAGATAGCAGAGCTTCATGCGCTTCCAACCCCCGCACGCTAGTGACCAGGAGGTAGATAGACGCCTAATTTAGGTACCATCCGCTTTATTCCGTCGGATGTGTTCATGTTCAGAGGAAATAAAATAGAAGAGAGTGAGTGAAACAAACGCTTCAGTTGATAAGAGCACTGAAATCAAAGTGAGCTGGGCTACCTATATGCTATCACATAATGGATATAGAAGATCGATATCCTTAAGTTCTTTCAGAAGTACAGGCATGCATTTAGCAGCCATATAGTCGCAGAAACATATAAAGAAGGTTGTGACAAAGGTCAAGATAATTAATGAAAATAATTGAATAAGCATTTTATTGTTGGAATTCTAAGCATTATTATTAAGTTAGAAGTAAAAAATTGCTGACAGTGTACAAATATACAATTTCTGTAGGTTGATCGCAATGATTCACTCATAAAATACGTGGAAGTATTGCACTAAGCAGTTCGACAGACAATAACTTCGGACAATTTCTCTGCTTAGCAAAATGAGTCCGGACGAACCGGAACATCAACAGCCCTGTAATTTGCAGAAATGGAAACGACGTGAAACAAGATCAAAATTCAACGTAGCGAAGTGTGTCAAGGTAACAAAATTAAAAAACAAGCTAGCGACTGGTTAATTTTTGATGTGCTAAATATGAAATAAAATAATATGATTTAAAAGAAAATTATTATATCCTAAGATGTCTAAAAATTTGAAAATGCTCACTAGAAGGACAAACAACGGTTCTCCTCTCCTCATGTGTAATGAATTGGCGAGTTAAGTCGTTCTTTTCAAAATTATGTTTATCACTTCTATATTGAAAAGATTCTATTTAACAGTCTGCCCATCTAGATACTAAGAGGACAGGTCTGTGTCCAATCAAAATATCAGATCTAGCTAGCACAGCGGGATTACGCTATCTAAAATCTACCAGGTGGGTAAGAGAAAATTATGAAGTTATAAATCATGAGTGATTCATGATTAACAGTATGGATGTAGGATACATGTCATAGGATTCTATCTTAGCTTCTTGATTGGAAGTTTACACATCATCACCATTCGCCAAAAAACAATACACTATCCTACATTTAGTCTGTAATGTGTCATATTTGAGGAATTTCTCATAGTTTATCTATATTTGAGGAATTTTTGAGGATTTGAGGAATAATAAACAAATTTGAGGAATCTGAGGAATTTGAGGAGTAATCACAGGCCTGCGCTTACTTTTCTGTCAATTTTAACGCTTTTTGTTATTATCAAATTCCGAAGTACTATTCTAACTACAAATCTATTCAAAACTATCCTCTCCCTCGTCATATTGCTGTCTAATGATGAAACCACAACCAAATTAATTGAAGCAGTTCAAATTATTTCGCTAGTCGGTTCTGCTGTTTATATCCATAAGTGAGCAAAACATACAAAATTTAGAAGTTCACTCACTTTCTCGACATGTTCGATCATCATCAAGTAACACCATATTTTCAGGACAGGCACATGTGAATAAGGGGTCATTCTTGATATGTCCTACGCTTGGACTAGGCAGACAGAAATGAGAACATCGATGATTGAGACACCTATTCGGAATATCAGGCTGCATCAGTTTATGCATGACACGAATGGGATTGACTTTGTGATTCTCAAGTAGTTTATCGAATGTTGTTGCACGGAATTTATTAACAGACAACACACCCTCAAAATGCCAATCACTCCAGTATACTTTGTCTTCAAAGACTGACATTGAGTAAGGATATATGGCTGAATCATTGAATATAAGTCTTCGATCATTGCCATTCAAGTCAACGGAAGAAATCGAGTGCAATTTCGCATCACCCCAATAAAGTCTATTTTGAGGCATATCAACAGCCAATGCATTAGGTAACACCATGTCAGAATCAACAAGAATTTTCCTATATTTTCCGTCCATGCCTACTCTTGAGATTTGGTTCCGTGTCCAATCAGACCAGTACAACCAACCATGCTTCGGATCGATGGCAATTGCACGCGGCTCAACTATATCACCAGTAGCAATGACGGCCACACCCTTCTCTGGAGCAGAAACATTGAGAACCATAATGCGCTTCAATCCAGTATCGCTGAAATACAACAAATTGTGAACCCAGTCGTAAGCCAAACCTTCTGGCATGCTTTCTCTTCGAGAAAATAATTCAACCTGGAATGAAAAAATGTAGCATCAGTGACCATAATATAAGGTGAAACAAGGGTAGTCGATTAGTTTATGAACTTTGTTAGCAATTGAAATATGGCAGCAGGAAGTAAATACTGTGAATTGAAATTCATTACTAAGTGCTTAAATACTAGCATTGTCCCTACACTAGATTGCCGCGTATGCTTTATACTATTTTCGACGTCGATTACTGATTTCTATACGATTTCTGAACAATTCCCGTCTATAGTTAAGATACATGTCATGCCTAGTGCAACGAACAAAACGCCTTTCCTGACCGATAAGGAATTGCAGAAGATGCATTATATGCGCAGATGCTGAAGTAAACGTGCCTGAATACACTTGAAGCAGTCTTATTTTTCAAATACTTATTGCACTGTAGGCGGTTGATATGATTACTAGAACATTTAGCCACGAAAATAATTGATGCAACAGGGATTCTTTGAATGTCCTTCAGTAGCCACGAATCGTATGATTGTGAATGGCACGTACGTTTTAAGAGATTCATTTGGTTAACTATGATATCTGAAGTATATATAGGACTTACCCTCTGATCTTTTTTGCCTCCGAATGGAGCCATTTTTACAGCAGGAGAATTCGGCTGTGTCCAGAAAACACGATGAGGAGCAGAATGAATGTCATAATCAACACTTATTATATTTATGATTTCAGCAGCAACCACACGTTCAGTGAAAGTGTTGATGCGATACTCTCGGATATATTCTGGGGTAGCAAGTAGTATACTTTTGTCCGTATTCGCTTTACATTTCGATTTATCTAATGGATCTGTGACGTATCCGATATCACACGTGCATTTATAAGAGCCTTTGGTATTCTCACATTTCTGAGAGCATGATCCCCAAATGGAGCATTCATCAATATCGATACACGTCCGATTATCTTTTTGTAATTGAAGACCATCAGGGCAAACACAGACATGATGAGTAAACCGGTTGTGACAGATGTGAGTGCATCCACCATTCATCTTTTCACATGGATTATTCTTACAATTACTGGCTTTCCCACCAGGCCGCTCATCCTCACCATCCAAGCAGTCCATTCGACCATTGCAAACTTCGCTCCAATCAACACATCTCTGAAAATTAGATGAAGTACTTGAAACTTTTAATTCCAGACAATTCTACAATTAAGCTGTGCTCGATCCTGGGCATTGGTCAACCTTGGATATTTCCAAATCTTGGGATGCATGCAATTATTATTGACTACCAATATGCGTTCGTGACGCGAACACGACCGCGTGTTTCGTGTCATGCTGCATTTCATGCCGTATTCGTGTTCGCATCATTGCAGCTGTGTGAAGATTGTACGACAACCAAGCTTTGATCACACAGCTGCTTCAACCGAAATAATAGCTGTAGAGCATATTTCAGATGGAGAGAGGAGGAATAAGAACCTATCCACAGATAAGCACTACTGTATTTACTGCTTTCAAATACTACTGCACTATTTCCTCGACAAGGAGGCCTGTGTGGGGGTACAAGAAGCATTTGCAATAATTATGCTTCAAGGAAAGTTATAAGCTCACTTAGCTAAGTTTGGAACTATGACTACCCGCTTCAGCTCAGTTTTTGATTAGATTAGGGCAGAAATTTTATTTTAGAATAGCTTTTGACTTACTTTAGCTTTGCTGGTTCCACACATGAATTTTCCCTTGCAGCCATCAATTCTAGTATGAATTGGACAATCTTCCTCATCAGAACCGTCAGGACAGTCCTTCTTTCCGTCACACTTTTGAGATGGATGTAAGCACTTATTTCCTTTGTTGCAAGCAATCTTAGGAGGAGAGCATGTGCTTGCTAAACAATTCCGTTCATCAGCACCATTCGGACAGTCTGGCTCGCCATCACAGCGCCATGAATCAGTGATACATTTGCCAGGAATTCCACAATAGAAATCTGACTTCAATGGGCATTTCGTCATGGAAGGAAGTCCTACATTGTGACAATCACGTTCATCAGAACCATCATCGCAGTCACGATATGTATCGCATTTCTTTTGTAAATCGATGCATTTGACACTCCCTTTTTGGCACTTGAATTCTCCAGATGCACATGTATCTGAAATGCAGTTTAATGCGAGTTAGATTTAAATGCTCTGAAAATACGTGCTTCTTTCAATAGATGTTTGGATGCAATACATTACGCGGCGTACATAAATCATGAGGACCGATTCCAATCTTTCCTAACTTTGTTATAGTTGACCAGGTGAAGGGAGATCATCTTTCTGAGCAAGTTATACAAAGTAATTAAAACCCCCCTTTTCAGTTTAGGCCAATATAATCAAGTAGAAGTTAAAAGTATCGAAGATATACTTTCCTAACTTTTGCTTACTTTCACCGACAGTCATTTCAATTCCTTTAATGTGACATAGCAACAAAGCTTCAGGTGCCGAATCAACACTGCTTTCTTTCTCATGGATGAGTGGGATCAGTCAAGCACTTACTATACATCACACTTCATGGAAACTAATAGCGGCGAATGCGTGTACAGGTAGACGCATCACTGATAGTTTCTTAGGTAAAAGAACTATCAATACAAGCGATTTATTCTGAATCTACTATGAAAAACTACCACTGATCTATGATAAGATCATCCCATACCAGCAATTACGGATTCTATGAACCTATACGTATAAGGTACATCAAACATGCGAACACGACAAACCATTCACTCTGCATTTAAAACATTCTACACTGTATTAACGGCTTGTCGCTTGATGAAAAATATATCATGCAATGTTAGAAAATTGCTTTTGTTTTTGGGTCTATTGTTCATGTGGTTTCTTTGGGTTCACAATTGCTCACAGCAGCCCTCTATAATAGTCATGATTTAGTGACTTGACTATTAACTACTCACTTTTTGGTTTACAATTTCTTTCGTCACTGCTGTCAGCACAGTCCGGTTTGCCATCACATTTGAATGCCAAACTGATGCAACCACCACCCACGCACTTGAATTCTTCTTTACTGCATGTCTTTGGATGACAATCCTGTGCTTCGTCCGATAAGTCTAAGCAATCGTCAATGCCATCACAAACTCTGCTTTTCAAAATGCACGACACTCTGCCACGACTACATTTGAAATGGGTTGTGGTGTTGCAGAACGCTGGACCTGCAATTGAATGAGCCTTTATTTAATCTGCAACGTTTACGAATAGTCATTATACTCACTTTGACATAACTCTGGGGCCTCATCGTCTCTCTCAGGGCAATCATGGAATGTGTCACATAAATCTGATTTTGGAATACATTTACCGGATTTACAACGAAATTGTTCGGCTGTGCATGGTTTGTAACCTGAATTGAGAAGAGACATTAAGTTCCCAATTAGTAGACTTGAATACAAATTTCACTTACTGCAAGAAACTTCGTCAGACTTGTCTCGACAGTCTTCTTCACCATCACATTGCCAAATTTTTGGAATGCATTGCGTTTTATCACTGCATCGGAACTGACTCGGGGTACACTTACGTTCTTCACCTACAAAAGACCGGCGAAAGTAAACCGATGTGAAATTATTGGGGGTTCAGGGTTGAAGCATGTACACGGGTGCGCAACAATCCGTGACTTTGAAATACAACCTATTCTATGTGGACCTCGCGTCCTCATGAATCCGATGGTAATAAAACTTATCAAACTCGATCAAAATTGATTTAATTAAAGACATTTCAAATAGTCACATTTCATCCATCAGTTTCATGATGCTCTATAATATCCATTTTAAATTTCCATCATTGGTCAGCATTGCCTCTTTCTATTTCCACTAGTCAAGTCTTCCGCTAATCTGCAGTCGACATTATTTAAGGAGTCTGTGCTGTACACTTAGGCGGCATTGCAGTGATACTATAGCAACAGAGAACAAGCACTAATAGTGTTGTAACACTAGTCTTACAATACTAGTTATTGACCAATGCTGACCAATTTTATAATTCAATGCCACGAGGAAGTTCCATTGAGTTCTCCAAGCTGGTTAATCCAATGGTTGCAACAGCATTGCATTTGTAAAACTACCGATTTGAGAACGCCATCACACATCAGGACTACTTAAATTATTCAAAATAGCAAATATATTTTCCAATATACATCAGTGCTAAGCTGATTTTCATTGTATGAGAATCATTCATGTAATATAGACTTCCAAAGAACAACTACCCACTGACATGGAATATTGAAGATGCACACGTGGGCGTCGGAGACAATTCCTATATATGATACTTGCAGTACAACCGCTCGAATGTCAAGTGTCGATTCTCAACAGGTTCGTAAGGGTAATTGTGATAAAGCATGGCGCTAATTGTGTAAACGCAACCGAAGGAAGTCTGAAGCAAAAACTCGAATGAAACAAGGGTTAAATTGACTAAAGAAGCTGGTTTCAGGAAATATAACAAAGTAAACGATAAATGGGTAGCACTTTGATGACAATTGATGAAACTTCCGGAGGTCACATCTTTGAAGTCACCGTTGAATTTCATGATTATTAGAGCCTAACACGATCTAGACATTCTAGTTTCACTTGTGCTGATGAAACTCATTCCTCAGAAAATGTAAATTCAACTACCACTTCGTTCGTGGATTCCCTTGCAATGCGCGCATGGTTACATACTGACTTTGTAGTAACTTAAATCAGGAAACAAGAGCAGCTTTTCAATTCTACATTACACCGCAAACAGCATCTGCCCTCTCCACCAACTAGCGATTCTGAAGTTCAGCTAATCTATTACCATCTTACCTGTAACTGCAGAAAATGCTCGGATGGGCATGCAATATGAAAGTTGCTCAGCTTCCATCAGTATAATTGAGATTTTGTGTGGAAAATTTGAGTGGTTGGAAAATAAATCCATGAAAACCTATACGAGCAGGCTATATGACACATGGGCCTATTTAGCCTATGTGGGTACATGGATATTTAACTTAATATACCAGTAAAAATTTCAAAGGCTTCATAATGCTGCAAAAGATAAAAGTACTAGTATTTCATAACGCACTTTATCAAAATTGATGAATCTTAGTTGGCATATTTAACTGATGAGAACTCGCTTACTGTACTTGCAGCTACCGAAAAACAGACTAGAAACTCCTTTCTGGATGGAGTGGTATTGATGTGCATGCCATTTTCGCTGGTTTTATGTAATAGACGCTACCATTATGCATCATTTTCTTGTATCAAAGCGGCTCATTAATGGCATTTGACATCGATGAATTTCAGAAAAAAAGCACTTTTGTCATGCTGTACATCACTAGCAATAAAAAAGACAATTTCAACATCTGCACGAGTGCGTTGACCTGGGGCATTGGATTGGACCTGGGCGGATCGTTAAGTTTGAGGAACACATTAAACTCGATATGGGCCTACGAATTATCAATAACGAGACAGTAATTTCTATTTAAGCCTAATTAATACGACCACAAATCAAACCTATGCCACCTTCACAATCATTTTTGAAAAGTTAGGAGCTCTTAAAACCACTTGCAGAATCAAACTCAGAATCAACACAATATTGACTGCATTCATGACGCAAAGAAGTCAAATAACTTTTTTGATCACTTTAGGAAGTGATGAGCAAAAAAGCACAGGCTTCCTAACCATTTAAAATAGGACGTCGCAAACAAAACATCATGTGTAGCTGCTCACTGATGCCATGAAGAATTTTGATGTGTCTCATGTCAACTGAGGCGCTAAGTTCTACAAAACTTCTATATTCAAAGCAGGAAACTGAAAGTATACTTCCATAAAATTTTGAGATCGATCTGTCAGTCGAGTTACATAAAGTACAAATTGATTGAATAATACAGTACAATGTACAAGTACAACAGGTGAACTACTTTGAATTATCGAGTGGTTGACCATTTGCTCTATTCTATCTCTTTATAGTCTATCAATAAACTGGAAAAATTACTTACACTTTGCCGCACATATGATAACCACGATTACTAGGAGGCACCCACGTCGTGTACACTCCATGTCTGATCAAGATCACGAATAGAATGTCAGGCACAGTTAATGGCAGACGCAGTTTGTCAAGAAATGAACGGATTTCACGCCAGCCAACTTGAATCGAAAGATCGTTCGAGAGGTGACCTTGAGAATCACCTTACATTCTTCTGATAAGTTATACTGGTACAAAACTAGTATATTATTTTGTATAATTGATTTATTTATTAAGTTTTACTATTTTTTTGACAAATACTTTTGTAATTTGTATCATATTTGAAAAGTAACATTGAAATGTAGATCCGTCGTTATGACTACAAGGTCACAAAATGATTGGCTCATGGATGAATGTCAGTGACGCTTTGCTTGTGCGTAAGATTATCGTAACCCGCCGGTTACGTGAATGAATGTGTAGTAAACAGTCGATGCTGTAGTCGCCTTCATGGTCATTGTTCCTGTCCGTTCATTCAGACTGTGCAGTTCAGGCACAAAAATATGATTTATTTTGAAACAACATTCACTACGGATGAAATGGAAGACAAATTATGCTGTTAATCTTTCCCGCTGATTATTTCCCCAATAAGTTTACCTACAACATCTCATCTGAACAATTGGAGAGATGAATCATTTATGACTGGCGATGATTCTTCCGCATTTATGTAACGCTTCGTCCTGAGCGTTGCGTTTCCGCCCTAACGTGAGATTTGAGCAAAGTGATGATCTATTTCATTTGATGTGATGTGATTTTTGTTGACGTCAAAATCATGTTTCCAGTATTATCAGAATTATCAGCTCAAAATGACATTTCAATACCACAGGATCCTAAATCATTCAATATCCAATAAGGATAAAAGTACAAATACTATTTAAGTAGACATTTTCGCTAATTAGTGGGCCTGTGTAAGTAAAGCTGAATTATGTTCAATTGAAATAGAAACGGAAATCGAATCAATTAAATTTTTTCTTCAACTTGCTTGTGTGTTGAATTTACACGAAACGGTAAGTGATAAGCTTTCATGATACTAATCAAATTCATTTGATTTCATAATTTTCATTTTAAAATTAAGGAATTTCGTATTTTGCCGATAATTTCATAATTCTTTTAAAAGATTTAATTTCAGCAATAAAGAAAGTATTAGGTGACCTGCGAATCGTCAAATGTTTAATCGAATCGGGTCGTGATTCGAGAGTCGAATCGAATCATAGAAAACTTAAATAGGTCTTCATAAAGCCTTAATTTATGTCAAAATGAGAGCCACGTCTCTAGCCATTAAGAAAATAGGCCTGCCAAATAGGACCCAATAATCATGTAATTTACATGGCTATTGAAGGATGCAGTGACAAGTACTCATAAAGAAATAAGAGGTCAAAATATAGTGTCTCTATTTTTCAGAGATAATTAAAATCTGTTGTGCTTTGCAGCCACAACCCCTATTTCAAATTAATATTGACGCTAGACATGCGCTTGATTTTGAGTTGGATGGATGCAGATTTGACAACATGCCTTGAGCTGCCCATTGACTCTGTCTGTCCAAAGTACCCGTAGGTAGTTTAATGATACGGAGTTATATGGACTAAATATATGGTTTGGCTTATCATCTCAGGTTTATAGAAAGTCCTTTGAATCTCACGCGGAACTGGAAATGTAACCTCCATCAATCGTTCTTATACTTAAATCCTGATACCGGGAAAGTGCCAATTTTCATGAACTAGCTATCAATAGATTCCATCATTTCTACCACAATTTTCAGAGAAGAAAACTATGATTGACTTTTTTACAACTAACTATTAATGCCTACAACATTTCATTTTATCGCTGTCCGCAATGACGATCTAAATGATTCAGGACGAATTCAAAATAAATTATTAAATAACCTAAACTTCTTCACATATTTGTCACTGAAGCTCATGCAAGTATGATTAGAAAGGACTTTCAGCTCCAAAATGCTATTGATGAATAGCTGAGTATTGTTCAAAGGGCGTCTCAAAAGAAACGAGAATTGTGCTATAACTTTTGAGCGGATAGTGTAAATGAATTGAAATAGTTTTACAAGTTAATCTTCATAATCAAGCTGATATGTGAGAATAATTTCAACGTAATCGGTGCACATACGCGCAAGTTATGACCTTTTAAAAATACTCAAATCCAATTTTAAAATGCGATTTTCAGCAAGGTTATTTTTTGATTTCAAAAACAGTAACAAATGACACAATGTTTTGTGAATCATTTAATCACATGACTCGTTCGACAAACTGTCGACCTCCTATTTGGGGACCATTTATAATTCTACTTTTAATCAGTTACTGTGAAGTACATCGGACTGGGTCAGAAAGATTACCTGAGTCCGAAGGTCCCCGTCTGAGCAGCATGTGACAGCAATTATAATGATGCAGCACGTACTATAGCTGATTCGTCTAACTCTTGTCAGCAACCGACACTCTCAACCACTGTCATTGAGAACTCAGCATCTCAAACATACTGCAATGTCACTTTCAAGCTGCAAAGCACAGGAGGAGGATATAAATAAAATGAAAATAGTTGAAATAATTTCCGTCAGCCGACGCGAACTGATTAGAATTTTTCTCGAATCGCGATTTCGAATCAAATCAAATCTCGAATCAGCAGCCGATTTACGAATCGAATCGAACCTCGAAGCTTCACAGGTCCCTATAGTATGCATATTACAAGACAGCAGGGTTTTCAAAAGAAATAATTGCAACTGCATAAAATTTGGCATTTCGGTTTTGGCTTCTCGCTGCTTCCCCCAGTTAGGGATTCTCCTAGTGTCATATGAATAGCTTAATCTATTCTATCGCAACTAAACTTGAGGTTATCCTTATTTCATTTTTTATATAAGAAAATCATTTGCTGGGTAATCTAGCGGAGTAAGCAACATTGCAATTAAGCACACGACATCTGCAAGTCATATGCTAAATGATTTTACTGATGTCTAAATGCTTTTTGTGAAGTGAGTTGCCTACATATAAACACGTAGGCTTATTGCACGCAGCGAAAATGCACACATGAATTGTAAAGCGATTATGCAATTACCTTGATGGACTATGTAGGACTGCTTCTTGTCATCAAGTGGAAAGAAGAACTCCCCAAAGTTTTAGTCGAATTCTAAGCTGAAGAGTGAAATCAGACGGACAATCTGCCTTCCCCTTCGATCGGTCGATGGCAACTGACGGGATGCTACTGTGTGGAGCATATATTTTCGAAAATGTGGGTTACATTAAAAAGTGTGTTATTGACAGCATGCGTGATAATTGAAATGCGAAGAGAAATTGCATTCTGGAAGTTAGTGTTTCCCGTTGGTCTGCGGTTTAAGTTGCGTTATTGCTTTTGCTTCTGCCATTGTTGTGTCTCGAGTAGGATACTTGAACGGTCAATTTGATTGATCGCTCGCCATTCTTACTATTTTGGCCTGATCGGTCGGACGATCGATCAGTCGGTGCCTCCAGCATCATGCTAGATGATCGATCGATCGGTGATTTCTCACGTGAGCGATCGATCGATCAATCGTTCTTTTTTTGTCGTGATCGATCGGTAAGTTGCAATCTTGACTTCATTCACACCTCTGACGATCTTAGAACTCCTCTGGAGCGTATGCTCTCATTGCAGCATTCATGCAGAGACGTACTCTTTTTGATCTTCCTAATCTCAGGACTTCTATGTAGCGCTAATGCAGGGCCTAGTGCCATGCGCTGCACAAAATATCAACACATTTTCAAACGCTCAATTTCTTCCTAAAGTTATGGTTCAATTTTAAATACATTTATGCCACATGAAAGCTTAGGCTCCATAGATTCATTCGGTATAAAATTTAATTTCACTGGTGATCAGTTATAGGCCCAAAATAAATAATATCGAAAGTTTTCTTTGACCAAGGATTTCAACATTTAACCGGTATATGTTTTATTTATAAGAAAATGGCTGATAACTGATTGATCAAGGTTCCGATGACGATCTTCATCATCATTGCAGTTGGTAAAACACAACAAATCTGTCACATAAAACCATATTCTATCGTTCATTATGGTTGGAAAAATCAAGTATTTGAGGTCTTATACATTAAATAACAACAAGTAATTTCGGCTATATTCCACAGCCATTCTCCAGTAAAAAACTCGAAATGTTCTCAAGTTTGGCATGATGTGTGCTTTACGAATATGAGACCATCAAATACTTGATTTTTCTAACCACAATGAACAATTCGAGCAATCAAGGCATACGTTAAAATGCTATTTTGCCATTTGATGTCAGTTGGTGTGTCTTCCTAGACCTGTGTGTGTAATGTATTCTACTAATTTTTGTAGCAGGTGATTCAACATAATTTGCATTAAATTTTATTTAAATAAATCTTTTTTAATCCGTTTGAATCGTTTGCTTTGTAATTGTGTCTTTTATGATTTGGTGGCACAATGAGTGTCGCTAAAAAATTATTGTCAAACTTTCACAGAAAGATTTGTACACAAACGTAGACCTTGTGAATAATAGTTTATGTGACATCATCCCGCAGGTAAGCCGCTGGGATTGGATAATTGACAAGACCGAACCGACGTGTAGTCACTTCTCTCGCTGTTTTAACTTAGGATCTACTTGCAGTGCATACTGTAACTACCTTAACATCATTTCTATATAAAAGGCATTCAATTGCTATGTATTGTTCTTTGTATCCCATTCTGCCACAATCGGAAAATTTATCATGAACACATGGATCATAATTGTTTACCAATCTTCTCCAAAAAATTCTGCTCATCCTGTCATTGATGATTATACTATAACATTCTCTTGATTCAGAGTGCATTACCATATTTTCACACGATCCAGCTTTTAATGTTTTTACATTTTTACCGTGCATTTTTTGAACTATGAGACAGAGACGAATATAAATATTCCGAAAGACTAATTCTAGGTTAATCTCTTGAAAGTAGCCTTATGCTAAAAAACAATTGTCATGAGTTTCATTATGCAAAACAATACACATCACAAGAATTAGGAGAGAAAATAAAAATGATAGATAACTCAACGATAGAACAGTACAAGTGCGCTTAGTGAACACCACTTAAAACAACATGCCGATAAAGTGATGAAAATAAACGACTTTAGTTGCAAAATCCTGTCTCAATATAAATCAGCGATATCTACTAGAATGGCTGAATCTCGGTGTATCACCAAGAACATGCCACACTTCATGAATAGGCGTCATGAACTGATATGAGGAGATGCCCACTCGACCTTAGTCATATTCAAACGTAGTGCCTGACCTGTGCCATTCGCCCTTGAAACTGTCCTGAGAGACGAAACGCGTCGGGAAACGCTATTTTACTAAGAATATAGAATCGTCATAAAAGAGGGAGAGATTCCTTTTCTGTTTTCCGAGTGATAAATAACTCGTCATTTTAAAAATAAATTGCTCAGTATTTAGTCATTAGTCATTAGTAAATAAGTCAATTTAATTTATTAGTAATTTATTATTCAGTAGTAAGTAGTGGTACTTTACTCGGTAACTTAGACTAGTAGTTTATGTAACAACTACAATTTTGCATGTAATTGCTGTCGCGGTAGCGTCATATGATTATGTGCATATGGCACATGTTGTTTGTATACACCAATTACAATATTTGTCATTCAACAAATATATAATATAATTGTAATAATAATATGTATAATGATAATAATAATAACATGTATATATATATATATATATATATATATATATATATAATATAATATAATTGTTTGTATACACCAATTATATATTTGTTGAATGACAAATATTGTAATTGGTGTATACAAACAACATGTACCATATGCACATAATCATATGACGCACCGCGACAATTGCAGTCAGATCAGGCGTGCTTTTGGCATTATGAATTGAATGAAGAATTTTGCCGCATTACCAAATTGCAAAATGCATGGGCATGCCTCCTACTTATTTCAAGGATACTCACACAACAAGAAAGAACAGTCAAAATATATTTTCGAAGAAATCAAAACTTCCTCTTCTGCTGCTGGTGGCGTCACTCACTCAGACATTCGCGACATCACTAATATTTCAACTCTGTCGGTTGTGCAAGCTATTATGCTAACTTTAAAGTACGGTACCCTAGGTAAAATGCAATTCCTTTAACTCGCTTAGTAACAAAATTCATCTGCAACTCAGATCAGGTTGATATGTGTTGCTAATTCTACTCCAAAAGCTGCATACATTTTCCGCTTGCTCTCGGTATGCTACTCTTCCAGAAATTTTTAATTCTTTTGAAGGAGACCAAATAATGTAGGAAATACTTTATAATTCCGCTCGAACAGCATATTCTGTTGAAAGTGAAAATAGATTCTGTTTTTGTAGACTTTACTAGAATTTTTTTTCTATCCACATTTTCACCTAGTCAGGGGTAAAAAGGATGACATCATCCGGTTTTACCCATTTACAGTAGTGCTAAAGCAAGATCGGAAACAATTTGAGGCTGAAAATTTAAAGAATTCAAAAGGAAAGCGTCATGCTGGTCGACTGGTATATAATATGCATGCACAATTGCAGATAGACTTTTTGATAAATAAAACGGTAAAGAGGTTAAATACTGAAAAGAATGAGCGAAATATCTCGGCAATTAATGCTTATTTTCAATTAAAAGAGGTCACCATTTAATCAATGGAAAAATGTAAATGTGTAATTCCTCATTTAGCAGTAGGCTATACAGTTGTTCACGTGGAGAGTCTAATGGATAACCGGCTACATCAATGCCACGTCCAGATGAGTTAATCTCCAGTGCCTCTCTCACAATTCAACAGAATAACCGATAGGCTATTGTTTGTGACTATTTATGTTAATATAATGCTAATATATGGTAAATTCCACGTAAAACAGGGCACAAATGTGATTTTTTCAAATTAAAAATTATACTCAAATAATTACACAGTTTCTTTTGCTGTGTCATGAAGTCCATGACACCGCCTTAGGTGATATCATTCTGTCACTACCATTTAAATAAAAACAACCTCAAAAATGAATCATTTTCTCGGTTTTTGACGCAATATTAGGGTGAAAAGCGAACTCTCAAAAGCATGACATTTAAAAGTCTTTTTCATGATATGAAGTGATTGTGTGGTCATTCTCATAGCATTAATACCCGCCAGTCAATGGATATGTTACTTACCATGGCTATAGGATGATCTAAAAGTCATGTCATTAAAATGTAACGAGCGAACGAAAAAGTATTTTTCTGCAAGATTGCTCATGACTCAGATACAATTTGTTGTTCATATTTCATATTTTCCTTCTTCAACCTGTTCATAGAGTAAGTATAGGTAGAGTGTCGACTCAAACAAGTATCTGCATACAGTGAAAATTTTATTGAAAAGATTCAGTTTTTTGCGGAGATTACATTCCTGCGATCCAAAAAATTATTTGAGCAGTTTTAAAAGAGCCAACTTTCTTCAAATTATTCCTGTGTTTATATGCTACCGCGATGAAGCCCCTTTATAAGTAACAAGTTGGATATCAAAGGAATAAATATTTGCTGGCAAGCATCTTAATTAAGCGGAAATTAAGCTGATTATCAAAGGAAATTCATGAGCTGCATTATAATGCAAGTCTTCATAAAAACGTCGACATCTTATTGTGCTTTCTTGGCTGAAATTCCAAGTTTTAATTCCATTTTCATCGATGTAATTAATATCATAATTCACTCAAATCTGAATAGTAATGCGGACCCATTTACATCTTTTGAGTTAATTATGATCAGTGTCAGTGGCTATTTTATTTTGTTCTTCCACTGACAGGTTATAGCTTGTGATATTATAACGTTCAAGAAAGTGCTCTTATCGATAAGACTATGTATTAAAGTGATAAACTGAATAAACAAACTAGTATATTACCTCTCCACACAGGTTGACATGACGCGGAGGATTTGTGAAATGCTATCATTCCTTCTGTTTTGCTATCACGTTGCTATCACGATTAGTCAAACCCAAAATTTCTCCAGAAGTGTAAAAATTTGCATATCTCACATGTGATGCTGGGTACCATTCGAGTTCATTTAATAAAATCGAAACTGTATACACAAAGGGGATTTAATTATTGCTGAGTTGCTACTCCTCCAAATATACTTACTCTGTAAACCTGTTGTTAGTAACATACAGCCGTGGCAGAAATACAGGAGTTCCTTAACTTCTGCAAATCATCCTCAAAACATGTAACGAGTGAACGCGTTCACTCGTTACATATAGGCCTATTTAGTTTAATTGCTGGAAAGTTGTATTCATACCATGCAGCCTATGAAAAATTTATTGCCAAGCTGCTAAAATTATCAATACATTGCAGATTTATCGTTATGTCGTCATTTATGATTCATTTATGCTCTCCTTTACGTTGCCTGATTTCACTTATTTTTTAAGGAACTCTGTCCCCAGCAAGCGCGATGGCGATGTTCTGTACATACTTTTTGAGATCATTTATTTATTATCTTATCCATAATTATTTAAAAGAAGACAACCTGTATCTCACTTTTGACATCCCTATCTTGACTTGGAAATTTGATGCGCCGGGTATTTCCAATCGTGCAAACATGCAACATGAAGCGATGCACTAGTTTTGAGTCCGATAGGATTTCTTGAACTATGTAGGTCTAGTTGAGTTTCAAATTGCATGCTTGCCTTCGCATACAGCTAATCAGATATCTACGACGCACCAAATCAGCACGTTGCCTGGTTTGAAATAATGATCGATACCAGCATGAACACAATATTAACATTTCAAATTTGCCATAACTCTGGCAACGACTTTCTGTGTGCTAATGACGAATGTCCTCATTCGTTGAATGCCACTACTGTACAGTTTTGAAGATGACCAAACAAGCACATCGATATGCCTATCACTTCTGAACGAGGAAAATGTTCTCAGCTGAAGAGATAAGAAGATCAGGCACTCAAAAACGAAGAAAAAGAGAGACACTCCCGAACAAAATGAAAAGAGGATAAACTGAAGTACTGAGCATTGAACAAAACTATGTGACTGGAATTTTAGAGACAAGAAGAAACAAGGAATTCTCGACAACCTAAACGAATCAATCTACAGCATCTGCTCCTTCAAGTCGCTGAGCTCTTCCAAGCCGATTTTGCGGGTGCATTATTCGTGTATTAACATGTGCGTAGGCCTACGTCTATATCTGTCTTTAACAGAATTTACATGAGAAGCAAATGCTTGTATTTCGATAATGCGTCACAACGGCAATACCTTCATTCAGAATCCATTGCTTGTGCAAATATTTTTGCGTAGAGAAAGCATGATAATGAGATGCAACGATGAGAAGCAAATTAGGTAACGAGCGAACAGAATTCTACACATTTTTTTTACATAGAATATGGGATTTTTCACCGAACTCAATACGGCTTAATTTGGTTTAAGTTGTGGAGCCATAGGGTAAACCAGATGTTTGGTTTCGAAAAACGCAAGTTATGCCAGATTACGATGCATTTCGCTTACCACCAGTAAGCATGGTCACGTTCATGCTTACTGGTGGTAAGTCTCGAGAACTTTCTCTCTTTGAGAGAAAGTGCGCGCAACGATTGTATATTTTGCGTCGAATCAGAGCTGTTACTACTCCTCAGCAGTTTATCTTAATTTATAATATTTTAATACGTTCCTTAATAGAAAATGTATGCTCTGCTTTCATAGGCTTATCAAAAAGTGACTCTAACAGACTACAGGCTATTTAGAGTCGTTGTTTGAAGATCAAAGGTTGTGGAGGAGTGCCTGATTTGGAAAAAAGACGGAATTCTGCCGCACTAAAACTATTCGAGCAGATTGAAAATGCCCAGACTACAATTAGCCTCATTAATCCGCAGCTTCAGCCCAGTGGTCGAATTTCTGTCCCATACTCTCGATCTACTATGCGGCGCAACTCGTTCTTTCCGACAATAAGTATTCTCGGGTCATCCGTATTTTGTGATTAATTTTACAATTCCTTTCATCCGACATTTTATTTTGCGAGTTTATTGCTACTTTTCTTTTTTGTAATCAAGTGTGTGATCTTTGCTATAATTGTATTGACATGTATTTCCTCATTTTTATCTCTCTCTCTCTCTCTCTCACGTGACGCTCTCATATTCATATTATTCATTTGAAGAAGTCGTATTTGAATGAAGCAATAGCATCTGGTAATCCTAAACAAATGTGGAATGCAGTGCGTGTCTTATCGGGTAACAAAAAACCTCACTCTTCTATTGATTTCTCTCCTGACGATTTGTGTAATTATTTCTCGTCTAATTTTCAAAGTTTTGATTCTGATTTGGGAAATCCATTATGCAATGTTACGTCTTTTGATGTCCCCCAGATTTCAATATCAGAAGCATGTGATCAACTTCGTCATTTTAAGAAATCTTGTGTTGGACCAGACGCCATTCCTCCTTGGATATTTCGGAATTTTGACTTCATACTCTCACATGCTATTGCTGATTTATTAAATTGGTCTTTCTGTAAAGGTATTTTTCCTAGTTGTCTAAAGTCAGCTAATATTATCCCTGTCCCGAAGGTTAGTAAACCTAGGGAGTTATGTAATTATCGGCCAATCTCCATTGTTTCGGCGTTGTCAGCCATCTTTGAAAAGATCACATTAAAGAAATTTATTCTGCCTTGTGTTAAATATTCTGTGAATGAATCACAGTTTGCTTACATTCCGCGTTCTGGTAGTGGCACTACATATATATGTAGCAACACAGTAATACAGCACAAACAGCACATTGATAAACAAGCGCTTTAAAAAATTACCAAAATGGATGCATAGGTGGAAAAATACATCCATGTTTCCTAACAATAGAAATCATCAGAATTAAACTTGCTAAAGCACAAGCCAATTCTAATGGCTACATTAAAATCTAGATGATTTTATATCTATAGTATAATGAAATGTGGATTGATATGCACGTTGTTATGAAACGCGTGTTTTACTTTGGATAGTGAGCACCATTATCATTTACTCGTAGTTTATGACAACGATGAAGCAAACTCAAGATAACGGGAGGCCTTTGATGATAAAAAAAGTTGAGGCCAAAACTTAATAACAAGACTCAGCTCGAATATAAAGAAATTCTAAAAGAAATATCAGAGTATCATCCAAGACGAATACAGTTTCCGCCAGAGTGAATTGTAGTAGTATGCATCAGTTAACCGTCTAAAAAATCGTTTTCCAACACAGGATTTCAGTCCCCCCTACCGCGAAATCGTTCCCGCATGCCTAGTCTACTCATTGAATCAACAAAACTTGAACAGAAGAAAATGTGAGTCTGCCAATTAACGAATTTGCAGAGTTGATAGTCAAGCATTCAAAGTGAACGGTTTGAAATACCCGGTAATGCAAGATGATATAGCTCATTTGAGAATGTTCGCTGAATTCTGCCGGTTGATGAAGAACAGCAAAACATGACAAGACCAAAAAGACTACTTGAATTGCATTGAATTGCAGACTACTGACTCAGAACTGTACAAAATTTTTCCTTTCTTTTCAGCAATAACTAAATTCACCCTTAATTGGCGTGCTAACGTAAGCCTAACACGTCTAGCATGCAGTGTTTTACTGTCCTGTTTTATTTAGCAGCCCTACATCGACCGACTGCTTGCGCCCTGACACTGTATCAGGACTCCTATGTGCTTTCAAGAAAGGCCTAATCGCTAGGACTGTAAAAGACCACATGCTAGACGTATCGGGTATGCTTCTTCTCTTCCATTATTCTCCAATTCTTCATTGTTTGTATCTGACAGATGACTCAGAGTTTTAGTCGACCTGCGCCATCTTAATGTTGCATTTAAAAGATACAATAAATTCCTTTCGCAACCAATGCTCAGCAAGTACGCATGAATTGTTCAAAGTCACTGCCGTTGAGATGGCATCATTAGCGCATATCTGAATTGTGCATGTAGTGCACGTTATGGTGACTTCCAACAAAAACAAATTTCACTTCGGTCGCGAATGGGTTTAATGAAAACATGATAGAATAGCTGTTCCTCATCTCAGATGATAAAGACTGCAGGATATCAATCTAGTTTCTGCTCATGCATATTTGCATCAATTTGTAAAAATGTCCTGTCATTTACTAAATTATCAACTGCCATGAATATCTTCATTGTTTGATTGTATTTTAGCAAGGCGTTTAATTAGTACGAACCCTTTGAGCGATCAAGTACATAAACAAGTACCAACCATTTTAGATGATCAGATCCAGGTAAATGCACTTCTAGATTTAGCCAAATATACTTATCTTGCTATTATAAAATGCACTACTTTTGAATGCGCTGACTACGGAAACATGTTGGTTACTACAGCTACATCTGGAAAGAAGTTATTTATCAAAATTAACGATATTTTCTTATGACTGACGGTAAAACTTTTAACTTAAATAGCTCTAACACATAAGACATTCATTTTGAATACTTTGAGCAATCATACATCATAATGCGGATTACTTTTTCAGAGCAACTCAATAAGTATTCATTGTTTTGCTCATTTATCCTGAAAATTTGCGGAAAGCTTTCTAGGTTAGCTATTACAGCCCATAAATCCAACAATGAAATGCGAATTTTAATTTATTGTTTATCTTTGTTTGCATTTTACATTTTAATACTTTGTTTTACATTATTAGCTCTTCTATAATTATTATTGCTTCTATTAAACAAGTAGATAAATAATATGTTAATAAATACGCTTTTATACGCTTTATTAAACAAAACATAATTGCTATCAAATCTACTTAACTTTTCATCACTGATAATAAATTCATCCAATATTTTGAAGCTGTTGATGAGAGCTAGATGATCCACTATGCGTACTTATATCCATGAAATTTGTCTACATCATTTAAATGTTCCTATGTCAGGATAATCATCTTTACCTAATGAGTGCTAAAAAGCAATAAATGCCCACTAATGATTTTACGAAACTTTAACCGCTTAATTTTTCAGTGCTGTCATTTTTTAATTTCATCACATTTAAGAGAAAATAATGCTATGGTAAATTTGACCACATGTTCAATGAAAATAATTGGACAGTAAGATAAAGAGGTCAAGTCTAATGAAAAGCAAAAATGAAACAAAATTTAGTTATTTTCTTCGCTAAAGCCAAAGACGAAACGTTAACAATTTTAGTAGAACAGTTTTGCATTTGCTTAATAGTTAGACAGATTGTCACGAACAACTATTCATGCTTCGAGCATTTATATTATTCACAGCCTACATACTGTAAAAGTGAAAAGCCTATGGGTCATAAATGCAGTGACAACCTTTCTATACTTATTTCAAATGTAATAGTTAAAAATTACCGAGCAAACCGTTTATGATGCTATGCATGATTAGATAGCATGATGGAATAGCATTTTTAAAATAAAAATACCAGCATGGGAATTTTACGAAACCACAATTGATGGATTATTGCGCTTTTTCTTGCGATCACATTGCATCTAACACGAAATTGTTGCAGAAATTTTGATGTTATGTTGTTGAACCACTGAAATTCTTTTGGTTCATTATTTTTCCTTTACCTTGTTGAAATGAATAATCATGTTTAATTGTCGATATGCTTCGAAGTGTATTGTTGATGTTTATTATGCACAACAATCAATTTCTGATGACCTAATTGTTTCTTGAACTGATGATACGTAATGGTTAACTTTTAGGTAATACCAAGCCCTATGTGCCATTCTTTCGGATTATCCTTCATAGCAGCCAGAGTTACATTGCCTGATTTTACTTGACTTGTGACAACTTGAAGGAATATTCTATTGACAGGTTATTCAAAATATTAGAGATGTTTATAATGAAATACTGATTAATTGAAGGTGATACAATCTCACGTAACTTACCTATTTCATTAATGTCTTCATAACATGAAGGTTTATGCATAAAACTGTAGAGGAGCAGAAACAATCACAGTGGAAATATTTAATCAATTTTTGAATAAATGCTCTTGAGAAAGTAAGACGTAAGCTAGAGTACGATATGGCTGCGGCGTGGTCTACGTACTCTTCGGTACATTGACTGACAAAAAGCAATAAATTTTAACTTTCAAAAAGTTCCTCATACTTGAACATAGGATACTTCTTTCTGTTTAATGCACAGGCGAAGTGCTCCCCTGCGATGTAATTATCTTAGCTTTTTTCATAAAACCTACAGCATATAGAATTTAATCTGTCAATGCCAAAGTGTTTGGTCAATGCTAGAATTTCATTGTGTGAAATAAATTCTAGCCCAAACCTTCGGTAGCCCATATTTCCATAGATTACGTTTTTTGCATTAACAAGGGTAAATGGTTCAAAAGATTGATCCATGAATGAATTTACCACGGATAACTGCGGACCTGAGACACAGCTTTATCGACTTTTGAAGTCATTTCCATCATGTGGTGGGAGAAGTATAGATGCAATATATTTTGACTAGCGTAAATGGATATATAGGTGACTTTAAATTCATTCAATTTATTAATTAAATCTACCAATTTTGATGCCGAATATCAAAAAGTTTATCATCAATCGTAAATCATATCGTAGGATTCAACCAAATTACTAATTGATTTTTTATTGATCATATACATTCTAGAGAAATTACTTTCTGACACTACTTTTAAGATGTTCAAAAAATTGTTGATTTGAAAATGAGGCGATATCTTTACGACTCATGCAATTCAACACTGTGTGATCATTCATGCAGCCAACTGATTAATGTTATTGCTTCATACTTCATAGTAAGAGCAATTATTTACAGTCACTGATGGATAGGTTTATAAATGCAACTTCATGACTGCTAACGTTGAGTCAGATGCAACGATTTTGTTTCACAACCTTTTAAAAGAAATGTAATTTTTTTGTTTCTCTTCATATTCCCTTTCTTATTCAACCTGCGGCCTCAAAGCGGTGAAAGGGTGAAAACGGAGTCTCAATAAGGCTTTGTCGTCTGAAGCTCATGCTTCTTTGGGTTCTACATTGTCGGAAGGGTTTATTGTCGGCGGTTTGTGACCGTGCTCCGGCTAACTATCCCTTTTACTAGCTACTAGCCCTTAACTTTTCCTTTTATTTATTTAAAATAATACAATTTGTTTCTTTTTCATTGAGTAACCCCTAGCTTCGTTCATAACTCGTAGCTGTGCTAGGGGTGAAAATTCTATAAAAAATCTCCATTAAAGCATTGACTGAGAGTAGTAAGCAAATGACAAACACTCGACCGGCGCCCCCCCCCCTCTGGAACGGCAGAGTGTCGTGGTCGGCCGCCGTGGTGCTTCGGGTCTGAGTCCCCCCCCCTCTGGAACGATAGAGTGTCGTGGTGGACTTGGGCGACCGCCAGGATTAGTGTTGAGGCTATAGTGTGTGATGTTTTTGGTGCAATCTGCTGAATGTTGGGTTGTAAATGGGTTGTTTCGAGTGGAAGGAGTGTTCGGATGAGAAAACGGAGTCCAGATTCGGAATCTACGTGAAATTTTGGGTTAGGAAGGATGTTTCCAGCGAAATCGGAGAGAAAAAATTTTCGGCTGACCTCCCCCCCCCCTCTACACAGCTTGCTTCGATTTTGGCTTCTAGTGGACGGATTTTGTCGTGCGATAGCTCGTTTGAAAGCTAAGAGTGAGACAAATTCAGTGAAAGAATCGGCTTGTTCCTATCTGTCTTCGTTTAGATGTGAGACGCCATTGAAGATTTTGGGACATTGGCGAAAAACGACAGAGTTAGAATTTGGGACGTTTTGGTGTGTAGCGCCCAAACGAAGCATCGGATGAGAAAACGGAGGCCAGATTTGGAATCAGCGTGAAATTCTCTATCTGTATGGTGAGTTTCAAGTCAATCGGCGACAAAAAATTTTCAACATTTTTCGAAAAAACGACAGAGTTAGAATTTGGGACGTTTTGGTGTGTAGCGCCCAAACGAAGCATCGGATGAGAAAACGGAGTCCAGATTCGGAATCTACGTGAAATTTTGGATTAGGAAGGATGTTTCCAGCGAAATCGGAGAGAAAAAATTTTCACTGACGTCCCCCCCCCCTCTAGACAGCTTGCTTCGATTTTGGCTTCCAGTGGACGGATTTTGTCGTGCGATAGCTCGTTTGAAAGCTAAGAGTGAGACAAATTCAGTGAAACAATCGGCTTGTTCCTATCTGTCTTCGTTCAAAAGTTAGAGCGGTTACAAGATTTTAGGTCGGAGCTCGCTTACCTGAAAAAATCCTAAGTGTCAGAGTGACTTTGTATGGGTAAAAATTTGAAAATTTTCCAAAGTGTGGAATTTCGACCTGGGACCGTCACCAAAACATTTTTCATCAAATTTTGAAATTTCACTGACGTCCCCCCCCCCTCTGGACAGCTTGCTTCGATTTTGGCTTCCAGTGGACGGATTTTGTCGTGCGATAGCTCGTTTGAAAGCTAAGAGTGAGACAAATTCAGTGAAACAATCGGCTTGTTCCTATCTGTCTTCGTTCAAAAGTTAGAGCGGTTACAAGATTTTAGGTCGGAGCTCGCTTACCTGAAAAAATCCTAAGTGTCAGAGTGACTTTGTATGGGTAAAAATTTGAAAATTTTCCAAAGTGTGGAATTTCGACCTGGGACCGTCACCAAAACATTTTTCATCAAATTTTGAAATTTCACTGACGTCCCCCCCCCTCTAGACAGCTTGCTCCGATTTTGGCTTCCAGTGGACGGATTTTGTCGTGCGATAGCTCGTTTGAAAGCTAAGAGTGAGACAAATTCAGTGAAACAATCGGCTTGTTCCTATCTGTCTTCGTTCAAAAGTTAGAGCGGTTACAAGATTTTAGGTCGGAGCTCGCTTACCTGAAAAAATCCTAAGTGTCAGAGTGACTTTGTATGGGTAAAAATTTGAAAATTTTCCAAAGTGTGGAATTTCGACCTGGGACCGTCACCAAAACATTTTTCATCAAATTTTGAAATTTCACTGACGTCCCCCCCCCCTCTGGACAGCTTGCTTCGATTTTGGCTTCCAGTGGACGGATTTTGTCGTGCGATAGCTCGTTTGAAAGCTAAGAGTGAGACAAATTCAGTGAAACAATCGGCTTGTTCCTATCTGTCTTCGTTCAAAAGTTAGAGCGGTTACAAGATTTTAGGTCGGAGCTCGCTTACCTGAAAAAATCCTAAGTGTCAGAGTGACTTTGTATGGGTAAAAATTTGAAAATTTTCCAAAGTGTGGAATTTCGACCTGGGACCGTCACCAAAACATTTTTCATCAAATTTTGAAATTTCATTGACGTCCCCCCCCCCTCTAGACAGCTTGCTCCGATTTTGGCTTCCAGTGGACGGATTTTGTCGTGCGATAGCTCGTTTGAAAGCTAAGAGTGAGACAAATTCAGTGAAACAATCGGCTTGTTCCTATCTGTCTTCGTTCAAAAGTTAGAGCGGTTACAAGATTTTAGGTCGGAGCTCGCTTACCTGAAAAAATCCTAAGTGTCAGAGTGACTTTGTATGGGTAAAAATTTGAAAATTTTCCAAAGTGTGGAATTTCGACCTGGGACCGTCACCAAAACATTTTTCATCAAATTTTGAAATTTCACTGACGTCCCCCCCCTCTGGACAGCTTGCTTCGATTTTGGCTTCCAGTGGACGGATTTTGTCGTGCGATAGCTCGTTTGAAAGCTAAGAGTGAGACAAATTCAGTGAAACAATCGGCTTGTTCCTATCTGTCTTCGTTCAAAAGTTAGAGCGGTTACAAGATTTTAGGTCGGAGCTCGCTTACCTGAAAAAATCCTAAGTGTCAGAGTGACTTTGTATGGGTAAAAATTTGAAAATTTTCCAAAGTGTGGAATTTCGACCTGGGACCGTCACCAAAACATTTTTCATCAAATTTTGAAATTTCATTGACGTCCCCCCCCTCTTATCGATTGCATATTCACAGGGTATATAAGAACGGGATCGGGAGAGGAATTTCACTAAGTTGAGAAACTGACTACAGGTAAGTCGTTTCTCTTGAGGTCCGATATCGGACTTCTGACTTTACATTGCTGATATCAGCTAAGGTGTCAGACTTATAGGTTAGTCAGTATAGCATGACTGACCATTTGATGATAGTAGGCCGAAATCTTCAAACGGCTATAACTTTGCTTCTACAAGTCCTTTAGACTTGATTCAAAAAACATTCGACAGCGTTTGCTATGCTGAAGGTGACAGACTACTTATAAACGTTTTATGAGTAGTACTAAAATACTGAAAAATTTAAATTCATATTTAATGATAATAATTAAAGTTTTTGAATAAAAAGCAGTCGTTTATGAGTCTCTGTGACTTGGGTCGTTTCCTCTTGTAAATAACTCCACCGGTTTTCATGTCAAAACTGGGGCCCGGATACCAACACAGTGATATGACGCACGCTCTGTCCGATCGAGGTTGGATTTGTGGGTCGAGGCCTTGGAGCTGGGATAAGATCCCCTCTGAGTAACGCCTGTAACGGATTCAAGAGCTTAACACCCAAACGGTTGCTGACTTGCTATCAAATGTTTGGTGACTTAGTCTTTCAATGCATATCAGCAAGTAGTATCCTATAAACACTTGCTATCAAATTTTACTCTATCTTTACAGAATTATCATGACAAAAGCGAGTAATGCCAAGATGTTGGTGGGCAAGTGTAGCTGTGGAAAGATTGCTAGAGGTAGCGAACTCAAGAAACACTTAAAAGAAAAAGAGGGGACGATGGGCCATGAGAGGAAAGTGATGTTGAGGTTGTGTGTGTCTTGTCGGAAATGTGTGATGGGGGATGAGAAGGAATTTATGAAGGCGCATTTGCAGTGTGAGAGTGGGAACATCGGAGAGAAGGGGTTCAAGGCATGGTTTGAGGGAGAGTTGTTGGAAAGGGAAGAGGTGAGAAAGGCGGTGGCCACGATTCAGGACGTGATTGGGGAGAAAGTGGTGAGGAATGCGAGTGAGGGGAGTTCGAGTGATGGGAGTTCGAGTGAGGAAGTTGAGTTGAGAGCGAATATGAAGAAGAAGAAGGATGATGTAGATTTGGATGCGGTGATGGAAGATTTGTTTGGAGACATAGCGGATTTGAAGGAAGAGTGGGAGGGGGAGGAAGTGGCTAAGCCGATGGCAGCGTCATCGCCACGGCAGCAAGAGGCGTATGACACGGAGGTATTTGTGAGAATGAAGGATCGTGTGATGGCTTTGGAAAGTAACAATAGAAAGGTTTTGAAGGAGAATGATGAGCTGAAGGTGAAGGTTGAGGGGTATAGGGCAACAAGGGAAGAGTTGGAGAGCTTGAGAAAGAAGGAGAAGGAATGGATGGCGGAAAGGAGCGAGTTGATGAGGAAGGCAGGTTTGGTGGAGAGTTTGCGGGCGAGTGTGTCGAGGAAGGATGAAGAGATAGAGCGGATGCGAAGCGTGGTGAAGGAGACGGAGGAGGTGAAGGTCATTAATAAGAGGTTGACGGGTGAAGTGGAGCGACTGCATGAGCGTTTGAAGTGTCGAAAAAGAAGAGTGTATGAAGTCCATCTTCCCCTCTTTGAGAACAATATTTGCGACGCCCCAACCATCACGGATGATCCCAACGTAACCCAGCAGTGTTATGAGGGCGACGGAGTCCGCTGTCTCCACATGAGCATGGACGTTACCGGTCAGCTCGAAGACTTCGTCGTCCGAAAAGTTCGGAAGAAAGTTCCCAGTAAGCTTCCTCAACATGATCATTTTTGTAGCTCATCTAATCTCCTATTCTTTTTCTTTCAGAGTTTTTGCAGAAGTGAGAGGAGTGTCGGTGGACGGAGAACGACCCATGGGCTCTTTTAAGGGCCAACCTTCTAATGCAGCTAAAGCGGTCCCAAGCCCGCCACATATCCTCGGATATGGAATGCAGAGGGGAAGAAAAATAATGAATGGAATGAAATGGGAGGACACTCACGCGCCACACGCAACATAACACACTTCTCTCTTCCGTAGTCTAACAAGCTCTTTACACATGGATCGCAGTCGATTGCTATCCCTGTATCAGAAGTGTAAGCTATCTTAATTTTATTTGACACTATTTCATCTATCATCATCATCCATATGAAATGTTTTAAGATTTACAAGTTAGACTAAGCGTGCTACTATTTCCCAATGAAAATGTATACATGGTTAAATCATCCACTTAACCCCATCCGTAGTCTAACAAGCTCTTTACACATGGATCGCAGTCGATTGCTATCCCTGTATCAGAAGTGTAAGCTATCTTAATTTTATTTGACACTATTTCATCTATCATCATCGTCCATATGAAATGTTTTAAGATTTACAAGTTAGACTAAGCGTGCTACTATTTCCCAATGAAAATGTATACATGGTTAAATCATCCACTTAACCCCATCCGTAGTCTAACAAGCTCTTTACACATGGATCGCAGTCGATTGCTATCCCTGTATCAGAAGTGTAAGCTATCTTAATTTTATTTGACACTATTTCATCTACCATTATCACCCATATGAAATGTTATAAGATTTGCAAGTTAGACTAAGCGTGCTACTATTTCCAAATGAAAAAGTATACATGGTTAAATTATTCACTAAAGCCCCATTCAAGTAAGTCAGTATGAAAGCAAAGATAATACGAAATAAACATTTATTATGGCATGTATTTTAAAAGGTCTTCATCGTCAATATCGTCCCAGAGTCTGACTTCACATAGATCACAAAAACAGTTGAGCTGCTTTAAACGTTCTTCTGCAGCGTCCCTCACGTTGTCAATGTACGCCCACTCCGCCACGGTTCGCGGTTGGGAGTTAGGGGTGTACCACTCCCATATTTGATGCAACTGCGACTTGCTGGTCATCTCCATCACATCGTCAGTATCGTACTGGAGATACTTCCACCTCACGCCTGTTAAGTCGGGACACTCCTTCTCACATACACTCTCCTCTTCCTCGTCCGCTGGTAATGATAACTTTCGTATATTGTCCAGTCGGTACACCTTCTCCACCTTCGCCTTTCTTGGTGCATTTGGTGTAACGAGCGCCTTTGGTGTTGAGCATGGAGAGGAGAACTCCAATGCGGTATTTGGTGTTGTTGGAGGGCTTGTCATGTTGACTGTGAATAATGACTTTGAAATGTTTTCTAATTCTTAAGTATACACAAGCAGCCAATCAGAATGAACATCCAATGAATGAAGAGAATGAAAGTATATAAGCAAAGTGATATCCGTATCATTTCACTCTGTCTTTGAGACGCATAATTGAACTGTTCTCTGACGAATTCTGTATTTGAGGCGTACAAGTGAACTGCTCTTTAGTGAATTTCAAATTTGAGTGAAGTCTCTATCTTGTTGAAGTATCAAGCTTAAACATAATTTCGTTCAAATGGTAAGTTGAAAATTTCCTCTCTCATCTCCCTCAAACGTGTAGCTAATAGCATCTTCCTCAATTTCAGGCATCAACTTCATCACCAACGCCCTCCCTTCTCGAGGAAAGTTTAGAGTTGTTGAGTCAAGGTAGGTTGTAACAATACACTGAGACTTGAACAGAGATGAAAGAATGATTTCTCTTTCAGGTGATACCAGTTCCATCTCGTGCGAGTCCATCTCAACATTGTCGCGGGAATGCGACGATCGGCAATGTGCTGACTGTGGACACATCTTCACGAGGAAGCGTGATCTCATCCGACACATCAAGCGAGGTGTTTGTAGACCTAAGCCGGCATCAATCTCCGAAGGTAGGGATGATTCTGTTAACGATGTCTCCTTTTCTTGCGATTTATGCATTCAGTCTTTCGAGACACGTTTTGAACTATCTTCGCACAGACTTCAACATACACACACGAACGATACCTACACCAACGGTACCTCCTCTATCCGACTCACTGAGGTGTCCATAAATAATTTAGTGAGGAACTACCAGATGGACTCCTCAGAAACCATTGCTAACTTTGAGGAATGGTTTCATCAAAATTCATCATTGATAGAAGCGCTCTTCAACAATTTAGACAATTTTAGAATGAAGGCGCTCATCTATCTTAAAATAAAATATGTAAAAATCGACCACCATACTGGACAAATAATAGAGAGGTTGGAGTTTCACATACCCTCCTCTCCTGCAACCGAAGTTGTAGACTGTGAGTCTTGGATAAATTTTCATATCCAAGGGTTAAAATTAAATATAGATAAATTTAACGAGCGTGATAGTGGACTCGTTTTTGATGGTATTGAGACCGCTATGATCAAAATCAGTTTATTAGGAAATCATAGTGGTCGAGGCTCCTTTAAACTTCCGAAAAATTTAAGAAATAAAGCAGCAGTCATTTCTGTAGATTGCGAATCGCAATGTTTTAAGTATGCCGTCCTCTCCATTCTCCACTATAATGATGTGCAGAATAGTCGATACCGCAAGAGTAAGTATCAACAGTGGGAGAATGAATTAAACTTCGATGACTGTAATAGTGACGATATGAAAATTAAAGATATAGAAAAATTTGAAAAATTGAACAACATCAAAATAGTTCTCCATGTTTGGGAAAAGGGATTGAAGGGTGTGCGCTACAACTCGCGTTCGAGTTGTTATGAACGTACAATAAACCTGTTATTAGTAAAACAGGATGATAGTGAGGAATGGCACTACTGTGGTATTCCCAAAATCTCTCGCTTATACCACCACTTAGAAAACTCTAGTAGAGAGTTATATTACTGCGACAGATGTATTCGCCACTTTAGGAGGAAAACTAAATTTGAAACTCATTACGAATGGTGTAAGCGAGGTAAACTGCAAATGGAGCGCATGCCCAAAGATAAGGAGTTTTCATATAGAGAGAATGGTGATGAACTAAGTCCTCTTCGTGTCATCTATGCTGACATCGAATGTTATATCGATGATAACATCCATCGACCAGCAGCCATTTCCTGCTATGAAGTATGGCATGATCACTTTAGGGGTAGGCAAAATAAAATGCGCGTCTGGCAAGGTGAGGATTGTATTTACCAATTCCTACAATTCCTCGAACAGGCTGTAAAATTTCAACAAAAACATGATGGTGAACTCTATCGCAGATCATTGCATATGACAGCAGATGATCAAGCAAAATTTGATAGTTGCAACGTTTGCCCCAAATGTAGGAAAACATTTGACGATGATAAGATTAAGAAAGTGCGCGACCATGATCACATCACTGCTAAATTTAGAAACGCACTCTGTTCAAAATGTAATTTTTCGCTGAGGATGAAGCGGCGTACATTACCCGTCATTTTCCACAATTTCAAGGGCTACGACAGCCATATGATAATAAAAGGAGGTTTAGGTCAAATGAAAGAGTGGAAGCTTGATGTAATAGCGCAAACGAGAGAGAAGTTTATGGCCATGACAGCAAAAGTGCCTGTCGATAAAACTAAAGAAAATAAGACGGTCTATTTTGATATAAAATTTTTAGATTCCTACCAATTTATGACTGCATCACTGGCCTCTCTCGTGCAAAATCTAAAGTCTCTTCCACTAACACAAAATCTTAAGAAACAATACCCAAATCTAACCGATGAAGTCATCACACGGAAAGGAGTCTTTCCATATGCATATTTTGATGCGATTAGTAAACTCGGCGAGACTTCTCTTCCGCCCATAGATAAATTTAAAAATGATTTGACCGGCGCAGAATGTAAGACCGAAGATTATGATCATGCACAAGATGCATGGATAAAATTTGACTGCCATACATTTGGTGAATATATGATTGCCTACCTTAAGTTAGATGTATTTTTGCTGGCTGATGTATTTCAGGAGTTTCGACGAGTGGCATTAGAAGAAGATAAGTTAGATCCCGTCCACTTTGTCAGTCTACCAGCCATGTCATTTAAGTCTGCTTTTAAAATGACTGGTGAGACCATTCATCTCTTACAAGATCCAGAGATGTATAATTTATTTGAGCGAGGAATTCGCGGTGGTCTCACATTTGTAAATAAACATAGGTTAAAATCTGAAACAGTAGGTAATGATCATACCCATCTGAAGTATTATGACCAAAATAATTTGTATGGTAGTTCATTATCCAAACCGCTACCTCACTCTGAGTTTAGCTGGTTAGATGATAGTGATATTCAACATTTCTCCAACCCTTCTAACATACTAGCAATTCCAGATGAAGGTGATTGGGGATATTATTTTGAGATAGATCTAATCTATCCAAATAATATTAAACATAAAACCGTAGATTTTCCACTCGCACCCGAATCAGGTGAAGTGAGCAAAGATATGTTTTCCGACTTTATGAAACAATTTCATAAAGATTTAGAATCATGTGGACAACCCGACTATAAGCCTTGCCGCAAACTTTTGCTCACTCAATATGATAAAGAAAACTATCTAGTCCACTTTAGCATCTTAAAATTTTATTTAGAAATGGGCATGATTTTAAAAAGAGTTCACCGCATTATTAAATTTAGACAGAAAGCCTTCCTCAAGCCATATATTGATAGCAACAGCCAGAAACGTGCACTAGCCCAAAATAACTTTGAAAAAGATTTCTATAAATATAAGAACAACAGTCTATTTGGTAAGACGATGGAGGATGTTAGAAAGCGCGTAAACTACAAACTAGTTAATGATGATCAAAAGTATCACAAATTGACCTCATCACCTCTATTCATCGATAGAGACATAATCGATGAGGATCTTGTAGGTATTAAAATGATAAAATCTGAAGTTGAGTTGTGCAAACCCATCTATATTGGTCAAGCTGTTCTAGATTACTCCAAGCTTGAAATGTATCAACTCTTCTATAAAATACTAAAACCGTGTCCTCTCGTAAAAGAGGTTCGTTTGTTGGGTGGTGATACAGATAGTTTCTTTTTAGGTATTACCACTCAAAAAGATTTAAATTTCAATGAAGTAGGAAAATCTTTAGAAAGATATTTTGATACATCAAATTATCCTGCTGATCATCCACTCTACTCCATCAAAAATAAGGCAAAACTTGGCTGCTTTAAGGATGAGACAGCAGGGAAGGAAATAGATGAAATGATTCTCCTCCGTCCAAAAATGTATTCTATGAAATTAAAGGATAGCGACGATAGTATTAAGCGTGCTAAAGGCATATCAAGATCATTGGTCTCTAACATGAAACATAAGAATTTCAGGAAAGCCTATAGAAATAAAAATATAACGTTTGTCAATATGACAATCTTAAAATCTAAGTCGCATGAGATCAAAACTCATACTTTTAGGAAACGGGCGCTTTCAGCATGGGAGGATAAGAGGTGCTGGTTAGAACACAACATATCTCTTCCACATGGACATCCTGACACAAACATACCACCACCCAAAAGAATTAAACTCACACTACCACATTCAGGAGACGTCTTAGCATAATCATCCTTAACTTAGTATTTTGATGTTGATTTCTGTAGATAAACATTGTTGTTTTATGTATCGCATGAGATTGTTTTTTTCCTTGTGAATATGTGTCCACATCTGTACATTCCCCATGTGATGACTTTTCCACTGAAAGACATTTTTCCTATCCCTGTATATTTCCACCCTTCACGAAGTAAAAAGACTTTTTGTATATAACAATGTTTATTGAAGTGCGCTCATGTATATATTTTCAGTGGATGTTGTATAAAGTCTATTCCTTCACATTCATGTACATATTTCAATAAACATATCACAATGACTTCACTTTGTTTTCCGAAACACTAACGTTATGAGGGATTTAGTATCTTTCACATGGATGCACTCTTGTAAACCATTGGTAATTTTGATAGCAATAGAGGGTATAGTTTGTTTGACGACGGGATGATAGAAAATAGATTCAAACATCTTCTCGACTATTCCATATGAAGCGTCTTTATCATGAATGAAATCACGTAAAATGTATTCTTTTTTCTCACCAACAGAAATAGGTAGAATCAAATCACTTTGAATGTAAAGGTGCTGTTCATGTTTATCAAGTGTCATTGGTGTTTCTATACCAATCGTATGCGCAGCAGCAAACACAGTTTGTAGCATTGAAAAACCAAAGAGTTTTTTCAAATTTTTACTCAATTGACATTGAATGTCATCACCCAGTTTCAGAACAACGCGTTGATTTTCAATTGAAAACGAAATGTGGTGTGTCTTTACATCATATTTACTTTTCATCACATGCTTCAACTTCTGTTGTATATAAGGATTTACTACATGAATGAAGCTTTCAACTGTATGATATAGACGCGGCATTATATTGATAGCAACTTTAGATTCTTCATAAGACTGGTAAATTTTCTTGATGCGATCGCCATAGATGTCCACCCACCATTCATCATTAACTGAATCAGCTTTAGTGTGATATTCATGAGAAGCATACACCACACCGCTTCCAATAATAGGTGTATAATGTCTTACAAAATGACGCAAGGTTGGAGAGAAATAAACTGTAAGTTTGTCATTATATTTCTGAATAACCAACTTATTTTTGTCCGCCATAATTTTCTCTCCATACTTCTTACCCACAGTCTCATTCCATCGTTTTACTAACTCAATAAGTGATAAAGGTTGAACACCACGCTTTTTCAAAATGATGCGTTCTTCGCATTCTACAACATCTTCATCAAATATTTTAAATCTATAATGAAATTTGTTGATTCGATTTGAATAAACTTTTCTAACATTTGCAGTAGCAATTGACGTTAGATGTAGTCCATGACCAAAACCGAGATGCGGATAGAATTCACTATCCAACCTCAGCGTAAGACCTTTAGTAAAAGAATGAAAGCGGAGGAACTGTCTCCCACTCCAATGATAGATAGTAAACTCATAAGCTTTCTGATTTTTATTCTTCATGATGGAAGTATTACCACTGTTGAATGCCTTAATAATTTTCTCATTCCCAAATGGCTCATAAGAATCTGATTTTATCTGAATCCATTCATAGTTCCACTTTCCATCTGATGTTAAATTGTATGGGAACTGAAATGCATTATTCATCGTTATTCCATCATGGGTGCGAGGAGTCAATATCATTTCTTCCAAATCATTCACATTCTGAATATTGCTATCATAGCAAATACTAGAAACGCCAACCTCCCATTCACCTTCTAAATGCAGTGGGCGATTTAATTCTACTCGATAGTCTGATGGTTTATTTTTGGGAAATTTATTCATAGAAGCATTACTGGGCAAGTAGATTAGAAACGAGTCCTTATTTTCACTTTCCATATTATTCACATTGGAAAAATATATTAGCATACGTTTGCATTAACTCTTCATTCGGAAATGGAGTGTGATACTTGTCACAGCATCTTTATGAAAAGGAATCAACGCACCAGCATCGTCATAAATGGCAATATCAATTTGTGGGATGTAGTTTGATTTCAGCTTTGTATAATGCACTTTCTTGAAAGTATGCTCAGATAAAATACTGCAGCTCTTTGGCTGGTATGGTATCATTGCTAGCAATGGAGCTTCAACATCTCCCACACGTACATCTTCACCAATATTGGAATATATCTGAAAATAGTTAATACGACGCGATAGCGACATGTCTGCGCTAGCTTTGGTTACAGTACCACTTTTAAAGATATTTTGGTCAAAACCCAAAATGTCCATTAGAGTTTTATCCATAATTAGTTCAATACCTTTTCCACTTATAGTGAGAGACAAAGTACCTTCTTTTTCAGAAAATGAAATATGTTGCTCATTAATCACTTCATTTAAATAATCTACAACCAATTTAACCGAAGTAATAATGCGAGGCATCAACACTCTTGTTTCATGTAAGAAACCACCAAAAGGCTCTACACACTTTCTGTATAAAGATACGGCCCATTCTGTATCAAATTGATTTGGCCTTTCACATGGTAAATGTTGCATATCAGATTTTCCATGAACAGCTGCAGAACGATGTCGTAAGAACTGATGAAAATCTTTTGAACAAACTAATACTAGATCATCATCATTTAATTTGCTTATTGCAATATGATTAGATGATTTGATATAAGTCAATGTTGCCACTTGTTTACCATCAACTCGAAGGAGATAATTAAATTTCTTCAATAATGTTTCAGGAGTCATGTTTGTCTTTCTTGGCTTAATCACAATCTTCTTCACCAACGTCTTCTCATTTCTTGGAATAAGATCTACATAATAAGCTTCCTCTCGATATATTAACTGTTTATGACCACTTATGTGGTAATTAACGTTAAAATTATCATAGCTTGTTAAGGCGCTAGCGAGGTAGCCTAAATCATTTCTTAAACTTGGACTTAAACCAACAATCCAATCTTTCTCAACTACATGATGTACATAATTATAATCATCATTGTGCGGAGTAAATTGGACAATATGTTTACACGCTTTATTCAAGAAATCATATATAAACTTTTTACATGATAAGAGATCTTTCTTTGACCACTGTGGAATGTATACTCGGCACCCCTTTTCACATTGATAAGCAGCTGTACGCCTCATATTAATAGTCATCACCTCATGATCAAAAGTATAGACACAGTTGCTATAAACAAGTTGAGTGACACCCACTTCCCAATTCCCATTTAGCTGTTGTGCATGATCAATGGGAGTAGAAAAGAGTGCGGCTCGATTACTAGTAAATCTCTTTGTAGCCGCATTGCTAAGCAAAATATGATAAAACGACATTTTTATATTGCTAATCTGCAACTTTGCATAACATCATGAAGACTTGGATTTTGGACTCTCTACAATATATCAGAGTTGATCGTGATGGAAACGTACATTTCAAAAATTCTCATGGTCATACATCAAGAGGTATTACATTAACATGGCGACAATTTGTCAACCTCAATGATATCATGAGGGATTTGGAATATTTTGAAACATTAAGATTCATCTCCTTGGGTGATCAAGTTTGGCTTCAACATTACAGAAATGAAATTCAAATCTACCATTCTCATTCCGCAAACTGTTTCTCATTTCGCAAATACAATTGGGAGAAGTATAGAAGATACATACATCGCTCCATCATGACATTTATTCGTCGTGAGTTCATCGCCCTACTATGCAAATCTTAATCAGATATGATTACCACGCACCATGAGTTGGAAATTAGATTCCCTACAACGTATTGAAACGGATCATGATCGAAACGTCTATTTCAAAGATTCAACTGGAAATGTGAGAAGAGAGTTTGCTTTATCTTATCGTCATTTTCAATCTCTACATCATATCATGAAGGACTTGAAATACTTCTATATGAAAAGACATTCACGTATTGGAAATCGCATCTGGCTGCGCGTCAACAATCGGCGAATTCAACTCTATCATTCCCAACTTCATACTAACTTCACATTTCATCAAGGTAGTTGGGAAAAGTATAAAAGGAAGGTACATCGCTCAATTTACTCATTCTTTCATCATGAAGCGCCATCGCTACACCATCGTCAACATTCTCCGTCGCTTCAGACTCTACACCAAAATCGATCTCACAACATTACGCCAACAGCTTCCAAACAGCAAGTATTACCCGGGCCGTCCTCAAATGTTAGTGGTGAAGATGAACAATTCACGGAATCTTCAACTCTTCCCAAATGGGACTGTACAGATTCTCGGCGCCCTTTCTCATTCATCGGCGCAGTCAATGCGCTTAGAGCTACAAAGACTACTACGTCGGATATGGAAGAGGGAGAGGTGTGTGATGTCGAATCTGACTGTGGACAATATGGTGATCTCTACTCAATTGAGTGACAGTCTATCATTTTTGAAGATTCGTACCAGCAGTTACAGTTTGTGTTATGAACCCGAACTTTTTCCTGCAGCTCTCATTAGTTGTTGGTTGCCTGTGCATGTGGCAATCTTTCATAATAGTAAAGTGATCATTACTGGACTAAAATCTCATGAACAAGCAAATATGATCCTAGACTATCTCATTGAGTATGTACGTACCCAGCGGATTGTAAAATAAAAAACAATTTTTTCCAACATGATGTTTTTATTTCAAATCATGATAGAACTTACAAATCATTTTTTCATTAGAGGATGGATTACATGAAAAGTTTTGAATAATAGATGCAAATCGAGATACATGTAAACGTTTTAAGATGAAGTACAGTACAAAAGCACCACACGTTGATGAAAGTGGATGTTGTAGTATGCGTTCATTTCGCTGATATTGACGCGTATGTTTTCTCAACCACTGCTGTGTTGGTATATTTGGAGGTTGAGCAAGAGAGTCAAATAGTTCACCACGTCGGTCTTCTCCAATAAAGATCGCTTTCCAATGCTCACCGCCTAAATTCTGTGAATGAGTGTTTAGCACAATAAAGATGGGATAGTGATTTACTGCAGGTGGTAAGGTATCGAGTGAATAGACATTATCGAAAGCTTTCAACGTCGCTTCGTCTGCATTACGCTGCACTTTAGTCTTAATATCGTCAGCAGTCAACCAACTCATTAACGATTATACTGAAGAATCACGTCACGATACTTTGTAATTTCAATATTTGAATCGAAGACTGCATAAATTAATACATTGATCGTCTCAGGTAGTGTTCTTTTGAACGTCAAATCCAAACGAATATTATGAGGCACGTTCGCTTGACGATAGGGTGCACTAATATCGCTGTCAGCAGTTAAATCAAATGCATAAATAGTATATCCACTCTTAAACTCTTTCATAGTAAGTCCGTTGGTGTCATCCGTATTGTAAAAGCCAAAGACATCCATAAAATCAACATAACTGCGCATAAATTGATCTGAAGCAAAATCTGGTTTGTAGGGTGGACCAGGATGACTCACACCATTTACACGTAAAGCAATTTCACTTAACTGATTGTGTTTAAAATTGAAAGGATTCTTCTTTATATTACCATTAAATGCATCATTTTCAACCATTGCCACCATGAGGAGCTTCGGTGCTTCCGATGGAAAGAGGCCATCTTTCATGAAACTCTTTTGATCTTTCGGAATTGTAAAGGTGAGAAGCTTTGTATGCTGAATGGGGTAAATGGCATTTTGGCGGTTAAGGCCTTCAGCATGCCCTCTAATGACACTTGGATTCGGTACTACTCGACGAATGTAAAGTGCAATATCTTCCACATGAATTCTAAAATTGTCAACTTTAGCAAATGCATTCAGCGCAAATTCAGGCTTATTCAATGTCAGCTTGAGTCGCATGCTGGTATTACACAGTAAAAACTTTGACTGTCTAAAGAAGTCTAAATTCAGCGGACCATATAGCTGACATACTCTACTATCTTTAATCATAGCAGATCGCTTTACAAAGCCACTGTTTGTTTCAACATCAAATTTTCCTGCTTCATCTCTGTACCATCCCATGGCTTCCATATGACTTTTTTGTGCTGCTGGATGAAACTGTGATACATGATTGAAATATGATTTATAGGGATAATCGCTTTGACCACCTTCCACTTGCTGCTCTCCAATCGTTAGAGAAACATCACGAAGTAATGTAGTCAATGGTAAATTGTTCAGTCCAACTTTATGTGCATCGTCAATAGCAGTTCCATCTGCTTGCTGAATTCTAAACCTCAAATCAAGCATCGCATAACTCAAATCTATGTAGTCATCACTACCACCAGGAATAACAAATTCAATGGGGCCAGCATTCTCAGCTGTTCGAGGATGATAATCTACAATACTTGAACTAAGAATATCTGTCTGTATGGCTTGTTGATCGAACAAACAAAAACCGGAAGTTTTACACTCCATGATTAGAAGTTATAGCAGCGTCGTCGTTTAGCGCCTGATGAATGATTAGAGCCTCTGCGACGTTTGCGTGAATGCCTTTTGACTGAAGATCGCACCTTACCAGCTCCGCGATGTTTCCTCCTTCCTTTATTCATTCGTTTAGGTGATTTCTTTCCTTGAGTAACACCAGCAATGGTCTGCTTCAATGTTTTTAAACCGCGTTCCTTCCCACGATTCAACAAACTGCTCTTGAAACTTCTACCTCTGGAAAGATCACTAGCAACATCACCAGCAAAGCCAACGGCATTACTTAAAACATTTCGTTTTAAAGATCTACCGACATTGGATATGAGAGGTGCTACAACAGATTTCAGTGCACCAAGTATGCTACCTCCACGTTGGCGGCGAGCACCGATGTAAATTTGTCCTCCGCCACTTACATAGGAGGGTCGTGAATAAAATGAGGCAGTTGGATTCATAGCTCAAACCCTAAACATTGTTAGTTACAACTTTGCATGAATCACTGTCGATCACTTAGATGAAAGATGTCGGCACGACGCATCCAAGAGTTCATACTTGAAGGATAACCAGCCCATTTAACAAGACACCATTCTTCACCTTGCCGTTTTTTACATCGAATGATTTTCTCTACCAAATATGTTTCACTTTCAGTGACTACCTCAATCTCATCGCGGTAAAAGCTACCCTCAATTTCTTCATTATCGTAATCTTTCAACTTGTAGGTGGTCGGAGAGTCTTTTTGATTAATCCTTGATACTGTAAATACCTCCTCTGTCCAATTCGGAAGGTACCCTTTAGCAAAAACACTTTTCACTTTTGAGATACGAACTTTATCGCCAATTTTCACATCACTTTTCACATGAGTGCGTTTACGTTGGAATGATTCGCGCACTTTATCTACATTGTCAGCATTTACATCTACTGGTCTGAGTCCAATAGAACGATGGATAGAGTGATTGTAGGCATGGAGTGTATCTTGTAGAACCTTTGTCCAATTTTGTGTCAAGTTGGCAGTAAAATGTCGCCACAAGCGATTTTTTAATGTGCGATTAAAACGTTCAACGAGTGCAGCTTTATAAGCGCTCTTTACACTAAACAACTCAATGTCATGCCTCTCAAATAATCTTGTCACATGCTGATTTTCAAACTCTTTTCCTTGATCACTCTGAATTCTTTTTGGAATGCGACCTTCTCGAAAAATTGTTTGGAATGCTTTTGCTACTCCTTTCCCTTCTTTAGTTTTTAAAGGTTGAGCCCACGCATAACGCGAGAAAATATCAATGACGGTTAAAATAAAATTATTGCCCGAGTTATGTTTTGAAATGGAGGCAACATCGCACAAATCTGCTTGCCACTGTTCATCGATGTCATGAACAATATAATGGCGGGTGCGGTACTTCTTTTTCGCTTGTTTGTGGAGTGTATAGGTAGCCTGACCCTTTAACCATCGTTTCACTTGTGATTGTGGAAGACCACTCGCTTTTGATAATTTCTTGATAGATGCAAATCCTGCCGGATGTTTTACATCATAATAGATTGACTTCAAACGTTCAGTCGATGACGGCTGACTCTTTTTCCTCCTTCTCATCTTTTTTCTTTCTTGCCTTTCTACATTTACAACAACTGCAGCATTTAGCTTTAGCGGTTTTGCGATCGTGTTCACATTGCTTAGGGGTTTCATTATGAGAGCTGGCGCAGCAAGTGCAAGTGACAACGACATTCACCTCTGGCGGCTCATTACATGGCAAGCAACACATCTGCTTCATATTAATAGTCTGAGAACATGTATTTCCTAGGAGGAGCTGTTTTACGTTTTCCTTTTACCAGTTTTAGTGGCGATGTAGATCTACGTCGAGTTCTTCCTCTTGTTTGCTTAGTGAGTGTGGGAGGGGATGTAGCAGGTGACGTCTTAAACCAATTTGTTGGCATTTTCATCGCCTGAAGCATTGGAGTAGTAGCCACTGTTGAATCAAGTTCTTTCAATGTCTCATTATTTAAAGCAAATTTTGGCACATTATGCTTTTTCAATAGTTTAAGAAAGTATGACCAACCAGGTGGAACATAGCCCTGACGGCGCTTTCTACGTGTCGCATACTGAATCAAGTCTTCATAACGTGAAGCATCAATCACTTTATTTTCATCTGTAATGATTTCTCCTCTATCATTTACATTGAGATGGGGTTCAATACTGTTGAAAAGAGATATGGCATGTGCGCGAGATGCTAAAGGTGTAGCAGTCGATACAGAGTCACGCATCTTATTCTTCAAGTTTTTCAATTGCTCAACAGTTTCCGATTGTAATAATACAGCACGATGTGGATCTTTGATGTGAACATTTTGCTGATAATCTATTTCTTTCCTATACATTTGATTTGCAAGAGGTTGCTTTACTTGCTGCATGGCAGTCAATTGTACATATTCATCCTGAGGAATAACAATCATGCGAGAATAAGAACTCATAGTTTGTAGATAATCATGGGAGTTTTCAAAATATCACTTCGAAATCTAAATTCTTCCGGACACTCTTGCGTAAAGTCAATGAATAAGTAACCGTATGGTTTTTCAGTAGCTGCTTGAAAAATTTCAATTAAGGCTTTTGATCCTCTGGGTGCAACTTGTCGCGCTAAAATTTCAAATTGACTTTTATCTCGCGGATTCTTGAAAATAGCATAATAGTGTGTATTCAGGTTTCGTGTACGAGCTTCTTTTCCATCAGGAAACAAATTTTGTGTAATATAGATGATAAAACACCTTTTATGGTGTGCTGCGCGAGTGAACATATCTGTAACATCTTTTGAATTCTTACTTTCTTTTAATAAATCATCCAATACAACAACATCATTAGACTGAAGTTTATCCACTGGAATAATTCCTTCATGTCGAATAAAGTTGCGACTTTGCAATTCCTGAAACAGCGACGGTTGATAAATACCATAACACCAAATCACTCGATTGATAGGTTCCTTAAACAACTCCCTTCTTTTATCCAATAAATTCAGCGTGAAAACAGTTTTACCTGCATGAGATGGACCTGATACAGTCAGAACTTTATCACATTGAAGTCTGAAATCCATTTTATTACTTTGAGACTCAACATTTGCATAATTAACGCTTAGAGCCAAAGATATTTCCCAATAGGTTGCCCACGGCAGGAGCTATCATTGGAAGTATTGCTGAAAGGAAACCGCCCTTTTGTGTTAGAGTTTTCCTCTTTCTTTGAAGGGCGACTTTAGGATTGGAGATGAAACGCAATTTCGTAGCATATCGCTTAAGTAACTTTCGTTGTTTTGGTGCTAATTTCTTCGTCCTCAACTTCCTCACATGAGAAATAATTTCACAAATGAATTTATCGTTAGCATGTCGTATAGCATTGTATCGCTGATTTGCTTTCATTCGTCGGAGAGCTTGAATGGCTGAAGAAAACTTTTGACTTTTACGTTTCGTCATTTTACGTTTCGCCATTTTCCGTGTTAGTCTTTGCTAAAACCTATCTTTACCACATTTGCATAGGTACTAACTATTGCGACATAAGTGACACTCGAAATGAGCAATGTCACAGTGGTTACATTGGCAAAGTTGAATGCAATTACGTATGAAACAGCGTTGACAAAAAGCATGCTTACATCTCTTGAAGATGCGCTTTTCATTTCCATCCTTTCGCTTACATACATCGCAACACATAGTTTCACCGTTACTGATGTCTATAGCAAGTCTTTTTGAAGATATGAATTTGCTAGCCTTTTCTAAATAATAGACGCATGTACAGAAGGAATATACTTCGAGAGTGAGCAGACATAGCTCGAAAACCAGTTGTGCTACAATCAAGTACCACTGCATTTTCAATTTTTCTTTATGGAAAGTTGAATGTGAATATCTGAAATCGCTTCAATCACTAGACTGCTACCATGATGGTTAAATGCGTTAAGACGTTCAGCAATTTTTATCATATGTCTTTTAAAAAATTCTTCGGGGTGATCTACCACTTCCATTGAATAAGAAGCAAAATGGAAAGAGCGACTTTCCACCTCTTCCTTTCCAAAATGACTAAACTTAATTTTCGCAACTAATCGCGCCATGACAATGCTATCAGAGAATGTATTCATTAACTCTAGAAATAGAGTGCTAGCATCATCTACCACTGCTTCGATGTCGGTCTCATCTTTATGAAAATTTATCACATAATCTTGAACAGCTCCTTTTAAACTTTGCCTATGAAAACGTAATGTTCCGCAGTCGTTTGAGAAAGACATGATCGCCCTTTAACTAACCCATCCATTGCATGAAAACAACAACTCTTCTCATAGTAACATTTATTGAATAACGGTAACAAGCATGCATTATAAATCAATGGTTTGAAAGAGATAAAATAGATACAGCTGATAACTATCATACAGCGAGCAATGATAACCATACAGGACTTTGGCAGTGTTGAGGTAAGGAGGAAAGAAGCATTGGTTATGAACGTAGCTACTACAACGAACAGACAAAATAGGAACACACAAATCCTTAAAACGTTTCGTGACTTCATGATAATGTTGATTCAGTCTACTATCCCAAGGCGGGAGCAAAATATCATCAATGATTAGATTGGGAAATACTTTCCTCTCCTTACCAGGATTATTACAAAAGATGCGTATAACATTGAAAGCAGCTAACCATCGTTTAAAGTCAATAAGAAGAGCACTCTCACAAGAAAAGCCATAGTCTTGCAAATATTTCAGATTAAGTCCATGAATGTGTTTTCTCGCCCATTGATCAACATTGGGATCACAGTTGGCATGTTGATGATAGACACTGACAATCTGATATGTCCAATTGTTCATAGCAATAGCACTGAGCTCCTGTACAGGTTCACCCTCACAATCCATAAAAATGATGATAGAAGCCTAAAACGGAAATTTACACATCTAAGGAAGCGTTCTATAACATATTACAAAATGAAGAATTACATCGATGCTTTTCACGACAAAATACACAAATGATATGATGGCAACGAAGAAGTAAAATGTATCTAATAAGACCACGTCTACGACACTCAAAGCACATAAGGGAATTGTCATAGGGTAGAGTTAGGAAAGGACTAGTAATTCTCCTTCTTTGATTTGCGTTTTGATGTAGCATTCTTCTCCGACTTGCGCTTCGTACCACTGCTGTTAAGGATTTGATCAATTATGTCGTCCACGTTGGGTGGTTTCGGAATATATAAAATGGATTCCATATGCATGGAGAGAGAGGCTATTTTATTATCCTTGTGTCGACCATAATATAGCCCATTCACTTTGAAAAGGATATCCCAAGTACCTTCTCCGAGCTCATCACATCTGATGGGTATTGAATGATCTCCATCCTTCTTATAGTAAGTACACCAATGTGATACCGGTAGGCAAATGTGATTACCATCCCAAATCTTTCTATAGGGAGTATCCTTGTCATCTCTCGCCTTCCACTCTTGAGCAAGAGGAGTAGGAATGTCCATATTTAATGTCACGTACTCCTCAATAATATCAAGTTGGTGGCGAATGTACGGACTCACGGGGATCAGTATGTAGTCCCCATACTGATTGTGCATTATCTTGACATCCGTGGAAGGGAGCATTCCCGTTTGGAGTACTACGCTATGATCATCATAACGCAAGGCTTGTTTAAATTTACGCTGTAGCGGTGTAGGATTATGTACCTTGGATGTTTCTTCCACTGGCCTCAGTTGTAGATGATCTGACCGTAGCGAACCTTGTAACGTTTGACCGCCATTTTGTCCTACTAGTGCAGCAGATGGAGTAGATGCCTGAAAATGAAAAAAGATTGTATTAAGTTTACGTTCAAGGGAGGAGAGGGAGGGAAGTAGCGACTTACCATTTTAGTTGGATAATAGAACAGGGAACTAGAGAGAGAGAAAATGTGCGTCCGTCACTCGTGTGATTCAACGATGGAATGATTCTCACTGTGGAAGGCTCGCTATTTATAAAGAAATGCTTGATTCTCATTGGATGATGATCCTCATTGGACAATAACATCAAGCTGATTCCAAATCTGGTCTCTGTTTTCCAATCCGATGCTTCGTTTTGAAGCTAGAGTCCAAAACGTCCCAAATTCTAACTCTGTCGTTTTTCGCCAATGTCCCAAAATCTTAAATGGCGTCTCACATCTAAACGAAGACAGATAGGAACAAGCCGATTGTTTCACTGAATTTGTCTCACTCTTAGCTTTCAAACGAGCTATCGCACGACAAAATCCGTCCACTGGAAGCCAAAATCGAAGCAAGCTGTCCAGAGGGGGGGGGGACGTCAGCCGAAAATTTTTTCTCTCCGATTTCGCTGGAAACATCCTTCCTAACCCAAAATTTCACGTAGATTCCGAATCTGGCCTCCGTTTTCTCATCCGATGCTTCGTTTGGGCGCTACACACCAAAACATCCCAAATTCTAACTCTGTCGTTTTTTCGAAAAATGTTGAAAATTTTTTCTCTCCGATTGACTTGAAACTCACTATACAGATAAAGAATTTCACGCTGATTCCAAATCTGAAATCCGTTTTCCAATCCGATGCTTCGTTTTGAAGCTACAGCCCAAAACGTCCCAAATTCTAACTCTGTCGTTTTTCACCAATGTCCCAAAATCTTAAATGGCGTCTCACATCTAAACGAAGACAGATAGGAACAAGCCGATTCTTTCACTGAATTTGTCTCACTCTTAGCTTTCAAACGAGCTATCGCACGACAAAATCCGTCCACTAGAAGCCAAAATCGAAGCAAGCTGTCCAGAGGGGGGGGGGACGTCAGCCGAAAATTTTTTCTCTCCGATTTCGCTGGAAACATCCTTCCTAACCCAAAATTTCACGTAGATTCCGAATCTGGCCTCCGTTTTCTCATCCGATGCTTCGTTTGGGCGCTACACACCAAAACGTCCCAAATTCTAACTCTGTTAAAATTTTGAAGAAAAATTTTTTCTCGCCAATTGCCTTGAAACTCACCCTACCGATGCAGAATTTTACGCTGAATCCGAATCTGGCAGCCATTTCACCATCCACGACAACCTAGACGGTCGCCCACGTCAACCTAGACGGTCGCCCACGTCAACCTAGGCGGTCGGCCACGTCAACCTAGGCGGTCGGTCACGTCAACCCATACGAGACCAACACATCCGAGTCTCACACTCTGTCGTTCCAGAGGGGGGGGAGTCAGCGAACATGTTGTGAACCCACCTGGCCGGCACACCACGACAGACTCTGTCGTTCCAGAGGGGGGGGGGACTCAGACCCGAAGCACCACGGCGGCCGACCACGACACTCTGCCGTTCCAGAGGGGGGGGGGCGCCGGTCGAGTGTTTGTCATTTGCTTACTACTACTGAGCGGTCACAAGCGCTACTTTTGCACGATATCGACGGACCGACACCACCAAAAACGCCCAACTGAAACAGGAACAAGAGGCTCATGGCTGAAACATCGACATCTGTGTCACATCCCTGATCTCCGAAGCAGTTGTCACTAAAACTGACACTTTGATTAAACCTGTGAATGATGCTATCAACCAAGACGTGAAGTGTTAAATTCTAGTTAATTGAATTAAAGAATTTGAGAACGTTGATTAATCAGCTACCTTTGGGATTGGGTTGTATACCGCACATAAAATACAGCAGTGACGAACTCAAAGTTCAAGTTCCCTTTAAGAAATGCTACTTTTTCATCAAATTTCGTAACTCAGTAACTATTGGTTTGCTGAAATGCTCATCACATTTCAGATTGCTTCTCGAGGTGTGCAAATATGCTGCAGATAAAAGGGTGTGAGCTCCATGCAGATTTCATCGATAAGTTAGTGACAGAATATGTCAAATTTATGATGCCATATAGAAATATGTAGCAACTTAAAATTCTTAAACTTTTTGCATAAAAGTTAAGACAGGATCCGTGGGTAATGTTGAGCATAAGACATATGGGATGAACAGTTTTACAAAGTTAATGATTTTTCATGATTAATCATGACTTTTTAGAAGCTGGCTTCCAGCCTTTTTATTTAAAACAAGTCCACATACGAACTTGCATGATGTCCATTTAGAATTGCACCTGTCATGCATTACCAACGATTTTTTTCATACATCCCCGCTTTTTTCACACAGCGTCAAAAACAACGGAAACTCCCTAGACGTTAGGTTTAAATATTTTTACCGCCATTTAAAATTAAGTTGCGATTCGTATGGAATTTGTGATGGCGAAAAAATGTGTTGCGTAATATCGGAATTTCTTAAGCGATACAAATATAAAAACAACCATGATTTGAATTTGTATAAGATTCACTTAGTTTCAATATAACCATTCCCGAAAGCAACGACCAAACCCTGCAGGTTTCACTTTTCACCAGATTCTGAAGCAATGCTTCGTTAATTCTGATTAATTTTCAATAACATGTTCGCATAGTTGCTCCAAATGAATGGAACTCCTGTGAAGCACGTTCATTTTCAGGATATCCCTTAGGCCTTCAATGCGATTCATGTCAGGAGATTTTACTGGGCTAACACAATGTCCGAATTCCAGCGTCACCCATAAAGTCATCAATAACGCAGTTGCGATGCGGTGTTGCATTGTTATCCATCAGCAACCGATTAATGGTTTTTCTAAAAGTTTTATGGGCAAACAGAAGGTGATTTTCAAAATGTCTTTGTAGGATTTTTCCAGTCACGTTGTTATTAATAAAAAAACTAAATTGGTTTCCATCGTAATGGAAACCATGCTCAAAAGATGATGTTTTTCTTTGTTCATACGTACATATTTTGAAAGTGGACTCCCATCAGTCCACTTTTATCTGCTGCATTGCCTCCTACTCCATTGATAAGAACTAGTAGCAATATACAGGCACTTCAGAATATGAACTGTTGGAAGACGCTGTTGTGCTGATGATTTTGCTTTAGGTCAAAGAACAGTCAATTGCTATCACTAAACATGCATCGCTATTCAGTGTTGCGTCATAAGCACTATATGTCATCATCGAATATCGATCATGAAGTTATGAAGCTGTTGCTTAGCATTATTAGTCCCCACATACATACATGCAGATGCTCGTATTGCAAATGGAATAGTTACAACATTTTGTAATTGAACCCTAGGTATCAAAACCAAGCAAAATTATTCAAATAAAATCAAAATCATAAGCTGACAGTGGGTAGAGCGAATACTTTCCGCTTTTTTGGGTTGTGTATAAATCCAGTTCTATGATGCGCTCATAGTTTGAATATTTCTAACCCGTGGTGTGATCACATGCATGCAAATGCTTAACTACAAATTCTTCACCATGCATGCTCGAATAAAATTCCTTTTTATTCATCATAGAGTCTATGCAGTAAGACAGTCATGTACAGATTGTCCGAAAAGAACATAATGAAAATGCCTTAATTATAGGCTATGACACCGTGATTTCTCGGACATTCTGCACAACATGGAGCTAGGACATAATATAACATAACCTTATGCACAGGTCATGTAACGAGGGATATATGGAGGGTAACCCTACCTTAAGAGAATTATGGGATCGCAGCCGATCATCTATGTCTAATACATTCATCCATGCTTAATGCAGTAATCTGACATTTCGATCTCTTTGTTTATGACTTTGAAGTGGGCTCAATCTCGAAAACATGAAAAAATCGTCCCCGAAAATTAGTACCAATTCTGGTGCCGGTACTGAATTGTCTTTTACCAGAATTAAGCCTCAAAAACAGGTTCAAAACATATAAAAATTGAATTTGTCTCCTTGTGTGAGTACTTACGGTACCAGATTCGGTGCAGGAACTGACTGTTTGACATTCGGGTGTATATTAAATATTAAATCCAACTTCAAAGTGGAGATCTGCTGAATCTATAAGGAATAATTGTCAGCACAAAAACAAAACACCACTATAATTACAAAGACACCAGCACGAACACGGTCTGCTTCGAAGGATTTGCTTTTCAGCACAAGCTTAGCATGAAACCGAAATTCCATGTAAGCTGGCTATGTCAACATTTGTGGCTCTGTTTATTCAGTCAAACATATCTGATTAAGGATTAATAAAATATTTATTAATATGCAGCTTGCACATTGAAAAGCTGAGAAATCTAGTCAAACAATAAAGCAAATTCCATAATTATGGCTTCTATTAATTTTTCTATTTTAAATTCACAATCTCGCCAATCATTAAAAAGGGATCATTATCAAGTGGACAAATTTTAGATGTAGGCCTATGCTTCTGGAAGCAATACGCTTACTTATTTGAGCACATTTGTTATCAATTTTGCTTTAAGCCTTTAAAGCAGTTTCTCCTTCAGTTATGACCTTGTAAAACTAAATTCATTTTTGTGTAAAAATTTAATTTAAGCTGTGGAAAATTGTTCGCATGTATTGAATTTGCTCAAAAGTTGTAGCATGCATCCATAACCGCTTTTGATAGTATAGTATCCGTTTGAACGGACTAACGGGCAAAGACAGTGTTGCATCCAAAGTATGGATGTTGAGATGCATCCCCTCCTAAAGGAGACTTTGTGCTTCTTGCTTGTATAAGTAAAGTATTTGATATTCTCCGAATGAATTTTCTATTTGTACTTAACCACTTTTTCAGCAGATTATTGAAGCTCTAAGTTTCTTCGTCTTTCGACATCTGTGCATGGTGATAAACTGTCTATTGCCGTATTTCTTCTAATAAACCCTTGGGGTTCCATTTTACTTTCCTCTCCTTACACGGGTTCTATCGGAGGCTAGGTTGTATTAATCATCAGCAAAACTATTTTTTGCGTGTTTTTTATTAAGCACTAAGTAAGCTATTTTAAAAAATTGCAAACAATCCTGACAGCCATTTTCCAATGTTCAACTTTGAAGGGGCATTTGATGTGGATGGCTCTCAAACGATTGTCATTCTTGTTATGTGTGCACAAGTTTATTACAAAAGCTAAATTGCTTTCTTCGACTTCATACGACTGTAATGCATCAGGTTTGCCTGCCCTTTCACGTCAATAATCGCCCTTTCAACCGATATAGTATTTACCGACAGATTTGATTGGTCGCTAAATATAGTTGACATAATTGGTCACATGTAGGCTGCTAATTAATTAACTAATCAGTAAACCTAAGTCCAAGCCTAAGTTGTTTTCAGCAGCATCGAGATCCCACGCCATATGAATACAAAATCCGTAGATATATAAATATATTATTACAATTAACTAAATTTCATGATTTTGCAAAACATGAAAATCATGCGCTGTCGCACATGTGCCGATAATGGCCCAAAAGTTTGTATTCATTACTGCTATGTTTAGTTAAAAGTCCCCATCTCGATCGGAATTTCCTAGATCCGCCACTGTCCGCTTCTTGTCTGAAACCTTATGGCACGACCTGGCATGAGCTTTATATTACGCCTCCTAATATTCGTTTCATTATGACATTCACAGACAAGCAGCTTGCCCGAACGAATTGCAGCTTGTGTAGGTGGCAATGTTATATGATAAATCGACACCGGTGTTTTTATTCCGGCAGGGTCTAATTGACTGCTGGTCATCGATAACCTTCTTCAAAAGGATGTATTTGAGTTTCATTATATTTGATATTCAGAACATAGCTTATGTACAACAGCATGTCTGAACATGAGATAGCCTACACGATGGCTCTAAAATAAATTGTTGACTTACTGACTGATAGGCAAATTGCACTGTGTAGATAAGGCTTAAATGTTTACACATCAAATTTATCATAGTGACAGAAATGCCATCATTCGCAACTTTTACCTCAATGTCACAAAGCTGATGGCAAAATTCCGATACGACAATGAGTGATGAATGAGAATACGCTTGACATGTAGAGGGATGTGTAAAGGAATAACAAACATAGTCACTTGCACTTAAAATCCAGCCGCCAGCACGAGTTTCTGCAGGGAACGAGGCCGGAAATGAGTTTCACAGAATGTCGCACACTTTATGAATGCTGCGAATCTGCGTGTCTGCCGAGTTCCAATGTGGTTCTAACCGATTCGCCTTCTGTCAGACAATATCAAAGAAATCACATGTAAATTCAATGGGAAGCAGACTGAAGTTTTCAGATAGAATGATAATTTCTGTGTTTTCACTGATTAAATGAAAAGTAATAGTCCAGAGCCATAATTTTCGGCAAGGGATGCTTTCAAGTAGTTTCTACTGTGTATGTGTCATTATCATGTTGACAACAGCTTCTGATCGGTAATATATGCAAGAATGTGGCTAAAATGTAATCAAATTTCTGCGTTTACCGAAATCAAAAAAGCTTTTATGCTACTATTCCCCTGTGGTGGCTTGGATGGTGCTGACATCAATTCTGTGAGTCCTCCGGTCCTCTTTTCCTTCTCTTATTATATGTTGTATAAAACCATGCAACTAATAATGCATCATTGTACTTATGAATTCATTGCTTGTGAGGCTTTATGTGGAGCGTTGTGACCTCAGCCTGGGTTATTGATATAGGATGAAGGCCTACATCGATGGTGCGGTCCGAGTCCCCTTCCTGCGACTTCCAGTGACACTGGCGGCTCAACGTCTTGATCAAAATATCGATAGGCTACACTTAGCTACTGTGTGTTTAGCTTAGCCACTTAGTCACTTAGCACTTGTTTGCGGACATTAAAATTATTTCTAGATCTGAATGTGCTTGGCTTGCTTCATTGACGAAGGTACACGAAAACATGAGTGAATGATATGAATTTTGAAAATAATGACTCTAGGCTCTGTGCTTTTGACTAAATAATCAGGGAAACACATAATAATGTAATTTTTGCCGTAGACTTTAGTCTGCTTTCTAGTTGGATTAACATGTGTTTTCTTTGATTCTGTCTGAAAAGATTGAGGAACCAATAGAGCTCGGCAGACGCGCCAATTCGTAGTCGCCAAAATCTGTATACAACACTCTGTGAAAATCTCATTTTCGACCTCGTTGCTTGAAGCAAATCGTGTTAGCGACCGGACAATGAAGTGTGTTTCGATTTAATCAGGCATATTGGTAAGACGGGTTGATGTACGGTGTAAAGGTGTGGAATTAAGGGGACATCTCTCACAAAACAAATCGTTAACCGCAATGCATCTCCTTCATGTTATTAGATACACAGCTGCTCGTTGGTGTAGCTCGTCTATTGGCAATCTACCAAATACATGAAGTAGACACATTTTCAGAAATTTCATCAATTGCACAATAGGCCTATAGAAAAGCCAACCATGAAGGTATGAATTTGCTGTGCATCCGACCTATCACAACCGATCAATCGCAATGGCATTCATAACGTCCGGGGCTTGACCTGAAGACTTCCGCGCCGAGTCAGCCGATATGTTCGAGCCGAGTCAAACTTTTCTGAACAGACATAAACCGAGCCGCGAACTTCAGGCTTATTTCCAAGTTGATATTTTGTGTTTCATCTAAAACTTGTGGTTTTGTCTCTTTTAGATACTCTCGGTTATAAATGGCATTCCGAGTTCCAGAAGCAATCAATCCCTGTACAACAATGTGGGAAAATATCGGTGTCAACCAAACATCTGTTTCCAAACGTTCATGGAAGCATTTATCAGGTGATCTATTACTCAAAGGGAATACTTCCAATTCACTTACAATGCAAGTGATTACGCAGACTTTTTGAGAAATCGAACTGGCCACCTGCCAAATTGCTGAATAATTCTAAATTATACTGTTAAAATACTGCTTATAATACAATGTTTGGGCTATGATATACAAGCCACATCGTAAATATTCAAAAATAATTGCACAAAAAAGCTAGGCCATTTTCAAATGAAATTTTCATGTTGAAATCCTGATTCAATTTTGATAAATGAAATACCATTTGAAACCTAATGTTCCATAGATTATTTTGGCATATATTTCACTTTCACGTGTGGTCAGCTGTGGTCAGTAGGCCTTATTAAAAAAATTGAGCGTTTTCTTTGATGCAGGATTTCAACATAAGGACGACAGAATTGTTATATGAAAGTTGGCAGACAGCATGAACTATCAGTCAGCTTCATCATGACACATAGTTTTTAGGATTGGCTGCTGAATGTACAAAATGATGCAATGCTAATAAGTTTTACCGAAAAATTGTTGCTAAAAAATCTCACAAGATATTTTCATTGATGAAGATCCTGAATTTCAATAACCTTTGCACCATGTGAAAGGTTATGTTAAGCACTTTAATTTGACAAAGCGTTCAGGTTGTGTCTGGTCAGCTGTGGTCAGCAGACTTGAAAGTATGAATGTTTGGTCAATTCGTTCACCGACACCTACAGACGAAACTACACAATACAGAAAATTGAGATTGTCACCATTGAATCAGGCTCGTGTTAAGCTTTTAGATGATATAATTTTTTCGAATTCGGACATCAATTTGTGCAATTTCATTCAATTTACACTTTTGCCTAATTTTACGTCACTTTCGCGTTAACAATGTTTTAACTGTCAACTGCACACAACTTAACAACTTCTTTCTGTTGTATTAACGCTGGTGCTTTCGAGTTTGGGTTTAAAATAATGCTGGTGTTATCAGTTCCAAGAATATGTAAGTTTTATCAAAATCAGCCCATCCGTTCACTGACAAACTTCAAATTTGTATTATTCCCATAGTCAGTCATTTCGTGAGAATTTTTTTGTGCTGTGCAACGATTTAGGAGTAGGACTGCATTTTACACATACAATATAGCTAATGTACAATCGAGATTCCATTGTCATCAATGCTGCCTTTGAGATATACGCACACTGTCCAATTTTGTGAAAGTTGAAAAACTGATATGATAGATCACAAGTCATAATAGTTCTATGAAGAACTGAACGATTCCAGTAGTCAGATATTGAAATGTTAACTACGATTGAAAAAGTTCTTCAAAAAAAGAACCGATAGCGTCAAGACCTGAAATCAATGCTACTTGTTCAGCAAATCAGTTTATATTAGAAGCCTTATGTTTCTATGATTTATTATGCTATTTCTTGCGCTATATAGCAAAGTGCAACATGTGAACATGTGTAACAATGTGCAATAAGTGACTATCAGTTCCTACATTCATGCATAATTCATGCATGCCGTATAGAAATGGAGAAATCGAATGATGTCTACTTGTTGAAGTTGATTAGCTATCAGTCTTAACCAGCCTGGTCTAGAAACGCCACCCAAATCCCGCCTGACTCAGCCACGAGCGACTGTTTTCAGTCTCCGGCCCGGCCCCGGCCAATTGCAACCCTGGCGACTATCATCATACGTGAGTATGATCACAATCACGGGAATTCCCATAATTGTAATTGTGCACACTGCACGAGAGTGAAATCTTGGGAGAAAAAACAACCTTATCACCTTGGATGTATTCATTTTATTCATCGATTATAAATATTTGCTCCTGTTAGTTTTGCTCGATAAGTGTTGAGACATATATTATCGACAGTTGAGACCATAGAATTGGATTGTTTAAGCCTATCACATTGCTAGAAGTGCAAACTGATTCAAAATGATGGCACATGCAGGAACTTGCTAAGTGGGCAAAAGGATATTTGTAATAATACCTTGCAGAGATAGGAAAAATGGTCGTCCTAGAGGGACGCGACGCCCTGTCTAATTCTGTGGTTGAGACTCAATTTTGACAGTGAACAAAAATTACAAAATTAGTGCTATTCCGTTCTCATGATGAACTCAGCATCCAATCCATTAAGATTTTTTGTGAAGTTGAAATTGCTTGTTTGAAAACTTATCTCCAGATTGATCAGTCACCTACTTGCTATGAATATTTTGTTTCAATAAAGTTTTGTTTAGAATTTGCATAATTACTGTGAACAATATCCTCTTAAAATCTGCATCCACGATACATTATTCTATTCTGTGACAAACCACGCCCAAACTCAGAATGAAGGAGATTAATGCATACTCACTTCTGTGTCGCTTATCAAAAATAATCGATGTGATTTCATTGAATAATGAAAGTGGATGCCACAACGTAATAATTAATCAACAACAAGAAAAACCAGTGTGAATGCGAGCTCTTTGTAGAATGAGTATATTCTAGAGTTCAATGCCAAAATTTTGGAAAACAAATTGATAGCCTCTTTATATTGTGGTCATATCCGCATCAAGTGTACTGAAGGCACGACCGGGCCCATTAAAAATGGTCCCATTTCAGTTATTGTGCCAACACTATTAATCGATAAGATAGTAAAATCTGATTAACAGGCGTTTAACTGATGCTTCAAATGCATCCGATTACAGCTTCATTTATAAGTATTCATTTTTATGTTGAACAAAAGAAGTGTTAGCAAGTAGTAGGCAAATTAATTTTAATATTGATGCTACATGGATTAGACTAAAGCAAACAAGATAAGGAACACAATTCAGAATATGCATACATAACTGCGAAAATACTTAGGTGTTTTTTTAGAATAAAATCACATATCACACACCATACTTCGAACTTATTATGAAAACCGAAATTTGCGACATTTCCAAGAATGAGCACTTATCGAATTAAACCTTGTCATCGGGTCCAGGGTGTGAAGTAGAGAATTTTAAGTGGGGGCATCGCTTTGATAAGTTCGCAAGTCAGCAAGCCATTAACACTGTTTAAGAAATCAAATGACTTCGGATAGGAAAAATTGATTCTTTAAAGACTTTCTTTACTTCAGAATTACTTATTACTTGATATATGGTAGACCATCTGCGTAGGCCTATGGTAATATGACGTCTGAACATGATTATCCTTTTCAAATTTGATAGAAGCATTTTGCCGTAAGGTTTACACAGTTAATCTTCTTCCCTGATCCACCCGAATATTCTACAATTGGAGCATGACGCTGTTATTGATGCAACATGATTCGGATAAGGCCATAATTAAACATTTTCTGCTGAACTTTATCACATGAACATGCTCTGTCTTATATCTATAACGTCGAACGTTGTATTCACATAACTGTCATTTATCAATTTTAAATAGAGATGAACAACGAAGAGGATTACTGGCAGAGAAATAATTACAAATATAGATCGACAAATTATAAGTAGATCGGTCAGCCGATTCACCTACAATGTTTATCATTATTTACTCTGTGACCAAATTTGGCCTAAGGCACAAGCGTAGAGTAGGGGTATTGCAGAGTATGCAGTGAAAAATTATACATTTAAGGATCCAGTATTTTGTAGAGACGATGTTCCTGAAGTCTACAATAAGTATTTGAACAAATTTTTACAAAGTTTGCAAACTATTCCTGTGTTTGTATGGAAGACTGATTGCCTGAATAGACGATACGACAGATTTTGATCGAAGACATTGAATAATTGTTGTGCTTCTTGGTTGGATTTTCGAGTTTGATAACCTTGCAAATTGAGTTAATAGGTTATTTTTTCAACCAGACATATGGATCTGAGCTAAGTTCACGCCTGTCTGAATTTTTAACTTCTAAAGTACATTTTTGGGTAAACTAAAATGATAATGCAAAATTGATGAATGGAGGATCATGATTCACTCTATGTAATTTGGAATGTAGAATGTGGGCTCATTTAATGTTTCTAGGTGTGATTTTGTGACATCAAGTTTTATTATTTATCGGAACGATATTTGACAAGGTTGAGCCTAAAATCAATTCACTTCCATGAAAATTAATTTAGAAAAATGCCTGTCCAAACTATATCGTTATCATTGACTCGATGGATTTGTAAAATTCTATTCTTCTTTTTATAGTGTTACCATGATAGTCAATTCCTAGTTATTTTCTCCAAAAACAGCAAAGATGCACATCGTATATGCGCACCGATAATAGGAATATATGCTTTGATGAAATCCAAACTGCTTTCACATTGGCGATGTAATTGATACTGAGTTGTTAATACTAACTCTGTGGGTGATGATGCAAGTAATTATAATTATCATTGATTTACAAGAGGATTTCTGTTGTTTTTCACAATTGATAGACACGTAATACAACAGCTCTTGATATTCGTATTGTGAAATGCATTATTTTGTCTTCAGATGTTCACAACAATACATTCAGACAAAGCTTGCGAACAGTTGAGCATGGAAACTCATACTTAAACTTAGTCACCATCGTGCAACTCGATCAGTAGGTTTCAAATGGCTACAATCAAGGATTACTTCAAGATGTGGCTCTTAAGATTTTCATGTACTAACTTTTCACTACTGAAATCATTTCACTACAATCTTTAAATATGGATTCGGACAATTCAGTTTGCGCTAGTAATTTGTAAATAGTTGCAATATGTAGGCGAAAGACTTCGCACTCATCGGTGAAAGTGACACAATGAATTATTTTTTACCAAACTGTACAAAGGAACAGTAAATGAAAAAATGTAATTTATTTTGCTAAGTTCAATAGAATAATATAGATTTGTAATAATTTCAAAGCAAACATACACTGTAGCGGTACATGTATGTTAGACAAATTGAAACATGCATATATTCAAGTGCAAAAGTATTAGCTTATTAATTGCAATGATGATGCTTAACCCCAGAAAACCAGCTATAAGAAATAATGATAGACAATCATTGATACTTTCCAAAATTGCCTATGAATTCTGACTTCAATGAAACGACATTTTGAAATTTGAAAATATAGCACTGCTAATTTGAGCCCTGGTCACCAAAGATAGGAAAATAGGGGTGTAGCATGCAATAACACAGTCACAGACATTACGAGGGATTTGTACACAATTACAAGCTGATGTCTAGAAATAGCAGAATTGAGTATTTTAATCACATATGAACGCTGTGGCGCCATCTTAAGAATTTCATCAAAATGGTGGTTCTATTTCAATGAACACCCAATATTTTTTAATTGATTAGCAAGTGAAACATTTTGATACTCTACAAATCCAGTAAAACTGCTTCAAAAACTCGTTTCGAATTGGTCAAATTCAGTAAAATTTTTCTAGAGTCAATTAAATTAACAACAATGCATAAATAGTTGGGATTCAATACAGGCTCAACAAGTGGTGCATCATCTGCATAAAGCACTCAGGAGATACCCGAAGAAGCCACATAAAGCTGGAAAAGAGAAAGGGACCGAAAGGAGCCTAAGATGGACCCTTCTTGAAATCCATGCATCATGAAAAAATGATGGAGAGATCAAACTTCCGAGTAAAATGCAGCGATTTTGACATGTGCGATTTTTCCTTGCAGTGGGCAAAGAAATCAAGGGATGTCATTCAATATTAGCCCAGAGATCTATCAGACAAGAAGCCCTTCAACCACAAGATAAATCCACAATTTACATTTTCTGAAATCAAATAATTCAAAAGAACATTATGGAGATTCTGATCGAAATCCTTTGACAGATCCAGGCATGTCAATATCATTCTAACAGCGACAACTCTAGGCATTTCTATGTACGAAGTAACACTTTCATGAATTTTTATAAGAGCACTGTCAGTGGAACCAAATGAGCGGAAAGCATGCTGATGAGCTCCATATAATGATGTGAACTTAGATATAACAGTATTCAAAACAAATCGCTCTACAATTTTGCTGAGCAGTGGTGTTAGTGAGATTGGTCGAAAGTCTTGGCAGATGGGTTGCTTTGTTCAGAACTGGCATGACCTGCAAAATACAATACTTACGGTTAACTGAGTATTCCGAACTGAAGATGAATATGCTATTCATAAACTGCAAAAAATCTGCTTAAATCACCATCAATATACAGTTTAGCAGTGATGGAAACTAAAACAGTTATATCCTGTCGTGAAACACTCTACACTCTAAAAAATTTTGGTTTTTAATTGGTTCTCCAGAAAACCACATGGATTTCCAGAAAACCAAATGGTTCTCTGGAAAACCAAACTGGTTCTCCAGAAAACCAAAAGGATTTCTGGGAAACCAAATGGTTCTCTGGAAAACCAAACTGGTTCTCCAGAAAACCAAACGGTTGTCCAGAAAACCAGTTTGGTTTGCAATTATATTGGGTTGGGTCAACCAGCAGATCAATTTTGATGCAAGAGGCAATCAACAAAAATTGCAACGCTTGACAGCAACAATCAAATGATTGCGACCAATCAATGAAAATGCAATTGATTTTTGATGAATCCTGGTTAATGAGCCTTGGTACGGTAAGGGTTAAGGTGTCGTGGAAATCAAATTTGATTTTCTACATACTATTGCATGTCGAAGGAGATCTATTAGCAGATCTTCGTTTGTGTAGAGTTGTAGACGGACATTCATGTTAGTGATAGCAGAACTACTGATTTCCCAAAAAGTATATTAGATTATTAACCGCGGAATCCTGATCTATCAATAGTGATATGAATGATGGATTATTTGAGGATGATTTGAAGTGTTCAAAGTTGTGCTGCTTGGAACCTATTCCCAGCCTATTTGTATCTCACATTCTCATTTCACACCAGAAATTTAAATTTCATGGTCTCATTAAACACAAAAACTCTACTTTAGAATTGAATGTTGGGCAGTTAAGGAATTTTATCATTCTCTCTCTCTCTCTCTCTCTCTCTCTCTATTAACACTCCGGTGTCTTCTTTATCATCTACTGAAGGCTAACTCTCTTTCATTCACTGCTGCACATGTCGTGATTCCCCGAACTCTCTTATCTCGCTGCGATGACTTGGCCTAAATTTAGCGAGCGGAATCTCTCCAAAGTGAAATATTACGTGACACTTTGCCTTTAACAGCAAGCATACTTCTTTGATAAGTTTTTACAGATGTATGTACAAAGTAATAAATCATTAACAAAATTGCCAATGATTTACTGATAGCGAAGTCTTTCTTTTCGAAAAACAATCGGTTTCGAGGATCTACATTTGTATCGTTGCCATGATGTCAAGAATGAGGTGAGTCTGATTTTCTTCCTTCATTGACGCATTTGTTCTAGTGACCGTGTCATGTGCAGTGACTTAAACGTGCTGTCATCTTATTTCTTGTGGTACTGTGAAATTTGTTTTGCTGTTTTCAACGTTTATCCCTCATTGCATTGTGTATGGAATTACATATGATACACACAAAAACGTGAGTATATCAGAAGATTTTAACAGTTGTTTCCAACAGTCCTTCATGTACTGTATAGCTGACATGCTTAAATAGTCTTTGCAATTCAATCTTAAATTACTTTATTTAATTATGAATGAATATGAGTATTCATGTAAGTATTCCCTTATAAATTATTCGGGCATCTAGCAATTTCGTCGTTAAATCTCATGACTACCGTGACTACTCTGTTTGTAGCCTACATGTATGTAGAAATCGCTTACAATACATGTATACGAACGATTTCATATTCATGTTCGACCACTTTTCAAAGCTTTTGCAAATCCCTATGTCTAACTAATGATGCATTATATCAGCCTTATAGCCTTGTAGAATATATATGAAGTCCTATATTATCTGCTGAACATTGTAGCTTTATACAAGTTTAATTTTAGTCTTGATGAATTTCTAATTTGCTTCATACATTGGAAATCATGAATAAATGAATTCTTGAAACTTAGTTATACCAATGCACCTGTTTCAAACTGAAAGTTCAAATTCAATAAATAAATAAATAAATAAATAAAATTTATTTACTTATTTATTGCATTTGCACTTTTAGTTAAGAACAAGTGTCATTTAATGTACACGTATATATCATCGCCAAATTTCAGTAGCTGCAGTAAACAACTTTTGCCGTTTAATTCGTGCTGATTTTGCATGAAAAACTTTGCTTTTGCATGCCTATTAATTGGTTTTGATTTCGCCATGTTTTGTGCATGCCCAATATGCCACTTACTGTGTAGAGGAGTTTATTTTGCATGGTATAATGCGTAACTCTCTTTTGTTGTTAACAGCCGAATTTACTTTGCATGCCGCCTATTGTACAGAAAAGCTCTTCTTGTGGTGTTTGGTTCACATAGTATCGTTTTATATGTGCATGCCGCTAATGGTGTACAAAATTTTGTCTGAGAAATTTATTGCCTATCATTATTTCTGATTACACTACAGTCAAAGCTTGTTAATTAAGACCATACATTCCAAATTTTCAATCTCTGAGTTATCAAAATTCTTAATTAAACATCAGCTTATATATGCGAAAGATACAAAAAATGCCACGGCCGTATGATCTTAATTAACCGAAATCTGAATTATCCGTGTTCGAACTAACGAGCTTCGACTGTATGTGATACCATTTATGACAGTGTAGGCCTATATGGCATTATTTTCGCATCAACAAACATTGATTTCATAGTTGAGTTTTATTACACACCTTTTCAACAACATCGTACTATATTGCCGCAATTCTCTAAATGCTTCTTCTACACAGTCCTAATATTGAGGATATCCCTTCTGAGATTATTTTTTCCTTTTTTCAGTAGCGAGCTCCACTCCAGTGGCAACGAGTATTGGCATCGAAAAATTCGACGACGTGGTTTTTTTGCGCTGCAACGGATTAGTTGGGCGTGCATCCTGCGGAAGGCCTATCTGTGATTTTGTTTACTATCTTGGAGAAGACTAGCAAATGTCTCAACTTCATGGGAAATTTTGTGACTAAAGACATCGTCCCTCGTCTTTCTTGTATTATTTTATGCAAGCTTGACTTGAAAAAAGTGAAAAATAAGAAACAATGACTTCTTGACGTTTCGGGGACTTTTCTGGGAAATCTTGTATGGTTTTAGATAAATTGTAAACTTCAAAATAACCCACTTGAGTATTCACGCATTTTTTTACACATATTCACAATAATTCTTTTACACACTTTATTGAGCTTATTTTATGCTCAGCCAACAATGTGCATGTTGTTTTAAAATGATATTAGCACGAATGAAGTGAATTAATAATATTGTTTTATACTATTATTATATTAGGCCTATTATTTAGTATGTACATTAAATTTCATCGGAAGCAAATATCGGGTCACTCGTGAAACCGATATTGGTTCTCCAGAAAACCAAGATATAAAGCTGAAAAACCAATTTTGGTTTCCCAGAAAACCGATGACTTTTGGTTTTCCAGAGAACCAATTTCACTTGGTTCTCTGGAAAACCATATTTGGTTTCACCCCCGGGACAGGCTGAAAAACCAAAATTGGTTTTCCAGGAAACCAATTTTTTTAAGAGTGTAAGTCGTCTTAATCATATTTCACAAACTATAATGTCATTCATAATTTGGCTGCAAAAACATTTTTGGTAGCGATCGTTTGCATGCAGAGGCTGTGATAGCCTAGGGGATAAAGTCATTGTTGTACAGTGTGTCAACCTTGGAGTACGGGGTCAAATCTGACTTAATTCTTTAAAAATGTAATGGCTCTGCTGCATGTATTAAGTAGCATTTGCATCAGTAAGAAATTATACAAAGAAATTATATTTATAGCTCAAGGCAACTTTGCTTTCCATCGCAATTTTCTATACCACCGAAAACCAATGAGTCACAGGTGACCAACAACTATTTAGGAATCTCTCATAAAGCCAGGATTCGGGATAATTTTCCTTCGGTACACCTACTCCTTGCGACATCCTTTAGTTTTTGATAGCTATTGCAACTAATAATATCTACTACTGTGTGAATTATTAACTGATCAATTATTTTATTTAAACAACATTATTATTGGTTTTAAGTGACTACTATCAACAGACAAGTTCAATTACGATATATTTGATTTTTGTCATAATTATTTTTTGACAAATTGTGCGAATTTGATAATGCTTTTTATATCTCCGTCCTGAAAGCTTTCAAATGATGTATTGAACGTGCATATCGCATTGAAATTTCTTCGGCCTACTGTTAGCCTCATGAACTTGCGATTTTCCCTAATGTCACATCCATACACATTATACTCCAGCTGTCCTTGGCGAACATTGCGCAACTAAATACCAAGTCTAGTTTTACGTAGTGGCATACATGAATGAGATGAATTGAAAGTTCATTCAACATTTTTGAAATTTCATCAATTATCGGATCGATAGCAGAGGCTCTAGGTACAAAAACTCTACAATGTTCATTATTTTTGGTGGAGATGTTTGCCCTTGAACATTATTATTTATCAGCAACTTCATGCGTCCAATATTCTTATATTCTTAACTAAAATATTGTGCAACTACCCGATCTAAACATCCACAAGCATTGACGAAATTGTTCAAGATCTAATAAGGTGAAAACTTTCATTCTACATCCAAAAGACCGCCTAAATAAAAAAAATCACTAAGCCTTTTCGAACAGTCGTATGAACATCTTATTGGAACATTGTATGAACGTCGTATGTGATCCCAAACATCGCATCGGATAAAATGTATTTCCTTGAAATTGAGCATGCTCAAACTCTTGCCTAGTGATGCCACTTGTGCAAGAAAAGTCATACATGTCAAAATCGTCAAAATGATTGATCTCTCTATCATTTTTTTCATGATGCATGGATATTAAGATTGAATAAATTATACAAAAGGAAAAAATATGATTTCATGCAAAGTTTTTGCTCACAATCGTCTGACATTTATTATTGAAGATGCATCTTCACACACATGTACACAAAAAAGGAATTATGCCAAATTCACACAAGTGCAGTCATAGCGATTCAAAATACGTGGGATGATCATTGACATGCAACCTAAATACATCAATATCTTGTTTTACATAAGACACCGCCTCCTATGCGGTCAAATCGATCAGCTCAACGAACAATAAATGTTGGTATCGTCACCAGAAAATCAGGAATATCTTTATTTAACCACGATTCAGTGATACAAGCAATTTGAGGTTGTAAGTTAAAAATTGCTCCACACAGATCGTCCATTTTCTTGAAGATTGACGTTACATTTGATACCAGCAAAGACAGAACTATTACGTCACAAACATTCATCTGCTTATCTGATTTCTTGTCTAACGAAAATTTTTGAGTGCATCAAGTTGTGCAATCTGGTTTCGATACACAATTACTTCCTCACCATTCAATCAATGGCTGAAAGCTTGAGATAGAAACCTGCGCCTTTCCTGTTGCAAAGGGACTAACTATGAATGAACATACATTTCTGACTAGCAGTTTTCTTCAGTTAAGAGGTTTTACGTAACAGTTCGTATTTCTGGTTTGTGTCAATCAGTTGTATGCGAATCGGACGCTTTCGGGTTATTTGAATTAAGATTTCCCAGTCGACTGTGATTGACAATACCTAGGTAATCTTAATTCAACTTGTTCCAAAATTCATCAATTTTATTCTTATCAAATGCTTTCCGATCTTCAACTCACCCAGCAGTACTTTCATCAACACCAAATATCACTGCATTTCACTCTCTTTGTCTCCTTTGATCAATCTCTTGTGAGACCTTCTCTAATAAATCTTCAGCATTGAAGTGATCACATTTTGATTTAAGGAGGCTATTTTCTCTCTCAAGATCACCCCCACGAGCAGACAATGTGGCAATTGTTGATCTTAAGCTATCAATCTCAGTCTTCATGGATGAGATTACTTCTTTTGACTTGAGTTCATTGAACATGCCGGTGTTAAGGGTGGAAGTGGATCCAGAACGGGTTTGTCGGTCAATACTAGATGATGGTAAGCTTGGCATGGTAATGAAAAATACGTTAATCAGATATATGAATGACAAAAGAAAGATAGAAAGGAAGTCAACAAAACGATCAAGTGGGGAGTCGTACCGAGGCCCATGTGCACTATTCCAAACTGCCTGATACTAATAACTATTCCAAACAGCCAATCCACCACATATAGTGTAATGATATCAAGCTTCAGATATTCGGAGACCTGTGAAATGACGACGCAGTTCCGACACGCAATTGCACCGCTGATCGATAACGGAAAGAGTTACAAAGCTTTATCGGACCGATCAGTCATCAGCCAAAAGGACACGATCAGACTCCCCGAAATTAATAGCGAAGGATGACACAATGAGACGAACAAGTGGGCTAGGAACAATCGTGACAGGATAAAGAACACGGTGAAATAAATAGATCACAAACAGCCAGAAAAAATTTTGACCGGTAAAAATTAGCTCTATTTTATAGCGGAAGTAGAGCTAAGAGACAATCGTTGCATTATTAATAACTCTTAATACTCTTAATTTCTTTTGATCAGCAACAGGTTGTAATTTGTGCATTTGGCATGTGCACAGAATTAGACAGGTCGCCTCTTCTTCCGTTTGACTAGAAAGGAAATATTGGAGCATGTAACGTTAATGAAATGGCACAATCTCTTGACTAAATGCCATAGCAATCGAACAATGAGCAGCCAGTTCAACATTAAACACGCCAAATTGTGCAAAGTTTCAGTGACTGTTATCAACCGGATCACACAGCAAAGAGACACAGACGATGTCAAGTTCTTCAGAGAAGTTTGCGAACGTTTTTCATGCGCCTGCTAACTTTTTTTGAAATGATCGGAGGACCCAACATTATCGAGAAAACTTTCGCGCAATGATCTGAATTCTTCGAATCTGAAGGAATCGTGGCGATCGGAGCATTTTGAAGGAATTCAGAGCAATCCGCAAGCGACGCACGACTATTTTTCCTATCTCTGTAAGGTATTAAAAATTTCTTTTTGCCCACTTATTAAGTTCCTTCATGTGCCATCTGTTTGAATCAGTTTGCACTTCTAGCAAAGTGATACGATTAAACAATCTAATTCTGTGGGCATGTCTGCTGCATTGACAGCAAGCGACGTGAGTGATTAGTCTTCACAAAGTCCGACAGATGCGATTTTCGTCTCTTGACTGGAGAGGGGGGTTTTAGATTTTTTGCTGAATGTAGCGCTCACGACGTTCGTGTTGGGTTGTAAGTAGATGCTCGATACAGATGTTTGCCATTGATGACTACATTAAGTCATTGATTTTTTAAACTTTAATGCAATTATGAAAAGTCTGCCCAACTTGCAGCACATTCTGGATGCCTGAATGATGAGGACCAAATTATCAAACTGCTAAAATGTTGGTTAAAGAAAACAGCCAATTTACTAATTATTTCCAATTAATTACTAATTATTTCCATAAGCACTCACTCAATTTCAGATAAGACATATTGAAGACCGTTGAAGAAATATTGAAAACCTTGACAGACCTTTATACACAAAATTGCCCTATTCTCGAAGTTGAGGAGTTGAGAGCAGGGACATAAATAAATGTTGACTGCTGTTATTCTTAGGGATGTCACACTGCCACATGGAGATAAGTGATGAGCTTTGCTGTGAAAAAAGTAGTATTGAGAAACAGAGAATTCAGAAAGTATGCTATACGCATATTTCGAATAGGTTTAAGCATTTATTTATTGAAGTAAATCAAACGCATCGAATGCTCATAAAAGGGCTCATTCATGTCGTTGGAATTACAAGTACAACATCATATATAAAGCTACATTTACAAGCCTTCACAAGCATTTACAAGCAACAAAGTCTCTATCTGTACAGTCTGTTTCAATTTACTTCTCACACTCAATATTTTTGTTGCTAAACGAATTATAGTATAAAAGCTATTTCCAGATCATCTAGCGGAACTCAAACGCATATGATAAAGATAAATTGTGCACAGTCAAGCCTTGTGGTAAGGTGACGAGCCTTGCATGAAGATATTGGCCCTTAAAGATCACTTTTTTCCGATGGAGACTTAATGCCAGATTCCAAGATGGGCACGTAAAAATGTTGATTAATACTGTGCTAACATGCGCTGTTCTCGAACACTGTTTTGACTTCTTATCTTGTCTGCAATCTGGCTCACGTGATTGTTTACGGTAATCGTAATCCACGCTGATTGGTCAATTTTGATTTGATGTCTCTTCAGTGGGGAGATTTCAGAAAAATCTCATAGCACTGGTGATTGTGGTGATTCAGACAGGTTGTAACCTGATCGTAGCAATGCCGCAAGGAAAGGACCTCTCAAACAGCAAAGTTTCTGAAATAACGACCTTGTTGAAGAATACGGATTATTCACACCGAGAAATAGCTCGTAGAACAGGAATTAGCAATTTTACAGTGTCGAGAATTGCTAGGATGAACACCAACGGACATTATGTAGGCCATCGAAAAGGAAGGTGTGGTAAGAAAAAAGCCACTAGTAGTGCAGATGTCCGCTTCTTAGTTCGTGAAGTAAAGAAGGACTATGGTGTTACAACTGCCAAGCTTCGAAAGCGGTTACAAGATGCAGGGACCAACGTCAGTCGAACAACTGTGTGGAGGAGGTTGAGGGAGATGAAGTGCGAATCCAAGAAGCCCAGAAAGGTCCCTCTACTTACCAAAGCGATGAAACAAAAGAGACTTCAGTTTGCTCTTGACCACGCTGGTTGGACTTCCGAGGATTGGAGAAGGGTAAGTGAATGTCTGAATTTATTTTATTCTGAATTTTCGTGAGAAATATTAACTTGTATAATTTTTCCAATTTTTCGCTATTTTTTATTATTTTTCTCTTTTTTTACAGGTGGCCTTTAGCGATTAATCGTCTTTTGAGTGCTCTTCAGTCCGTCCTAGAAGAGTCTGGACAGCTTCCTCGTCGAAAACTCCCTCAGAACCACGTTTGAAACATCCAGTCAAAGTTATGATGTGGGGTATTATGAGTGCTGAAGGAGCCGGACGACTTCACGTATGCGAGGGGAGCATGAATCAACATTCGTATCTGCACGTCTTGGAGTCTCGTGTGAGGCCTCAAATGGAACAATGGAGTTCTGCTGGGGTTAACATCTTCATGCACGACTCAGCACCATGCCACAAGGCTAGACTGTGCACAAATTATCTGAATCAAATCAATCTGGATGTTTTGAAATGGCCTGGAAATTCGCCAGACCTCAATCCTCTAGAGACACTTTGGGGGATACTGAAACAGAGACTTTGTGAATATGATTTGCCTACAAAACAGACGTTAATTGCCAAAATTGTACAGTTGTGGCATAATGATGTCTCCCTTACCGAAACATGTGAAAAGTTAGTAGATTCCATGCAAAAAAGAATTCAAGCAGTGATCAAAGTAAGAGGAGGACATACCCGGTTTTAGCTTGAAATCTGTTCTGCCTTCGAGCCTATTTTTTCATTTACAGCAATTTGTAGCATTTAATTTTAATACATGAGTTACATCAGTTATTATTTTTATTTGTCTGTCGACATAGAACACTAAAATAGCGCCTCAAACTTCCAGGAATAGTTTAAATACAGTTTAGATACCATTACTTGCATTAATCTGCAAAAATATGTGGTGTGAGAAGTAAATTGAAACAGACTGTATAAATCAGTATATATAACACGCATTTTACCTAAATTAAGTGATATAATCAGGAAAGAATGTCAAAATAAAGCGATATCATGTCCAAATGGGTCTTATTAAGATCATTTCAAGGTTATCTTAATTCTTAATATTCATTATCTATCTAAGTTTTTCACACTAAGTAATTTCTAAATTAGTGACAACATTCTAACATGTGATTTAATAGCTTTAAGTTGATTATTTAAGTATAATGCGATCATAATTGAACATGGGCCTTTTAAGGTACACAGTTCTAAATATGGCCCAGAACCAAAAGAAATTTAAAACCGCAAGTACGGCAATGTAAAATGCGATTTTATGGAAATGGAAATGGAACTAGGACAGTCTTACAAACATTATGGTTGTACTTTTAGAAGAAAATGAACTCGGTGAAAAGTAAAACACCAGCGCCTAGAGGAGATTTTCAAAGTGGTTGGCCCTATTTGAGTCACCTATCTTTCTTAATCAGCATCGATGTGCCCTCACTGCCGTCAAGTCAAATTATGAAAACTTTGCAGTACTCATTACGAGGAACCAAAGTTAATCTATCTATACAATCAGAATCCTCGAGCAAAAACAGTCGCGAATTCAGTAATTAATTGAATTATTACTAAAACTTATTAATGTACTCGTACTTCCAAATAGCTTTGCATTTGAACATTATTCTCCACAAAGCAGAAAAGCAATTAAAATTAATCAATTTTCCTCAGCGTATTACACGGCTATTCCAAGTACCTAAACTTCTTTATCTTCAACAACTTTTAGTGATGTTGTATACAGTTCTGTCAGCCGCTTTGAATGATGATTTGATGGATAATTTTCAAGAAGCGGTTCGCAATGTTTGCGTCTTGACGCTGATAAAACCGGCCGGCGGTTACAACCCTGGAATACACCTAATTACCAACTTTGAAATCTTCACCGTGTTATTGCAATTTAATTAATTATGCTGCATGGTCCTTCCTATACGTATGTGTCTTACAAGTCGAATATGGCTCATCAAAAATTTGAATTGTGACTAGACTGGAACCACTACATGAAATAGTCTACATATAATCATGCAAGTTCATAATTGGATTTGAATATTGATAAAAATTATTACAGAAATAATTCATGCATCATACATAATTAAAGTGACGAACAAATATTGAAACGAATGAATGAATGCATATACGTGTGCCTATAATAAACCAGAAAATAGGCTTTGAAGATATCATAAAAGTATTACAACACAGTGATACTAAATATGTTGTGAACTAAATAATTCTCGACTAGAATGTTGAAAGCGAACAGTTTGTGAATAAGATGCTATCAGTAAGCTTAGCATCTAAATAAGTCACTGAAGGTTGGATGCTTTCAGTGATTGGCAGGGGTGGCGCTACGGGGGGTCCTGGGGGGGGCACATGCCCCCCCATGAAAATTATTGGACCCCCCGTCGGCAGAGCCACTGTCGGCACCCGGATTAAATTTTGTCGGCAGTCGGCCTCCAGCAAAGTGTCTAAACTTACTTTGGCCTCCAGCACCTATATTTTGCAATACAATAATAGAGAGTACAGTTACGAATCGTTGCATTAGATATTGACTTGGACTGCTAGCCAAGTCAGCAACATTACTACAAGCATTTTTGTTTACAACGTTATCTCTTTATCCTGTTGAGCGGTAGCAAGATTGTACAGGGAAGAGATTTTCTCTGTATCGAGTTTTTGGTTATTTGATAACTGTTGACACGTGCACAACTATAATAGATCATTAAACACAAGATAAAAGTTTGTTATCGTCTTGTTAAGGTTCGGTATCACGTTTCTGAGATCTTATTCTGAGACATTTCTTTAATGAATAATTAGAGCAGCTGACAATATGAAGGAGCAATTGTCATATTTTTGATGATTTTGCCGTGTTCAGAATATACGAGCGTATTTTATCTAATAGATTTGCTACCTATTAACATGTAGCATTATAATTGATTTCTCAGTGGTTTTTCTGAATGATGAGGATGAGATAGGATAATAGATAAGAGATTTTCTACTAGAGATTTCCACCTGCTAATACAATCAATCAATAGATCGTCTATCTTGAGAGACAAGGAGCTAATTCAGATTTCGGTAGTGGTGTGATCGATCAAATTTTGCGCGAGCGTAGCGAGCGTGCGCAGACCATATTGTGCGATGATCTTGCTATTTTACCAATGAGATGGTCCAAATATGCTACAGTCATGTGATTTGCTTTCATTTGGGTGTTTAAAGGAAAACGAAACGCCACATCTGCACCATTTCTGAAGTCGCACGACTGATTCAACAGTCAATAGAACGCCTGTTGTTCGCGTCGTCGAGTAGTTCAAACGGTAAGTCGATCTGCTACACAGATGTCAAATTATGAATTGATGCCTTACTTTCAAAGTCAGTGGTACAGTAAGGTATGGAGCAACCTCCTCAGCGGCTCTATTGCCTGGTCGCTGCGTCGTTTCTGGAAGCAGTCCCGACTAACTTCGACGTGTCGGCCCTCGCTACTGGGACATCACCCCAGGTGGTTGACTTTGGCGAGAATGTGGAATTTTTCCGCTGAGTGAAGCAGTCGAAGAAAAAAATGAAGGCATAGATGTACCACTGACTTGGCCATGAGAAGTAGAGAGACCCTAGTGACGGCTGGCCACCACTTACAGTATGTTTTAATAGAAATTTAGATTTCCTCCCCTACTTCCTTTGAATGACCTGTCTGGGTATAGTGTCGAAAGCAACAACTTTGACAATCTGAGAGGGACCGGCCTGAGAGTGGAGACGGAAGTTTAAAATCGCAATCGGTTCGACAGCAGCTTCAAACATGAGATCATGGCAAGTCTCATCTTGGAAGTAGTTAAGATAGGCTTTAAGAATTACAAATATATTTTGAAAATACTCAAGAATAATTTGCATCTTTTTGACTGAAAATCCCTTTTACTATTGCGAAATACAGAAGTCACATACATTCAGATAATAGTGTACATGCAGTGTAACCTACAGTATGGGTAGTCATATAACCATAGCATCTGTGTAGGCAAATAGTCTGCATCCCATGCAGTCAAATGGTCAGTCATACAAAATGCTTTGTAGTTAAGCGCAAGGTTGTAGTTCCTAAGTGATAGTCATAATAATGCAGTATACATAATTTGCATGCAATTGGACATAAATGCACATTTAGTATGCCTCTAAATTTCACTTTTTATATAATCGAAATATTTCTAATTCAATTTGTAGGAGTCTAGATAATAAGGTTAAACTTTCTCCGGGTTCAACTTAGCCAGGGAGTTATGAAACAAATCAAGCAGACGGGCTTTGTGATGCCTGTGGTCTTGAAAAAAACAAGCACTAGAAAAAGAATTAGGAAGCAATCGAAATGTTTAAAAGGCAGTGTAGTTATATGTCTTCACTGGGATCCTCTTCCATTATTGATTTCCGCACACAAGTATTTTATCCGATAATTGATCTTTGCATGAACGAGTTGAACCGATGATTTAACGAGGAAAATAAGGTTATCATGAAAGGTATATCGGCACTGACTCCTGGAAGCAAAGCTTTTTTAAAGTAGGATATCATCCGACCCTTCGGAGAAATTTACAATGCTCAACAAGACGATCTTGATATTGAGGTGAAAAGTATGATGCGATTACCAACAAGAAAAAAGGACGGCATTGATCATTGTCCTTAGTGTTATTTTCTCTGTTTATGTATGAAATAGCATCACGAATAGCAATTACTTTTGTAGACCTATCTCATTTCAGTTTTTGCTCGTCTTTTGCAAATGTAGGTCCAATACTGATTTAAACAAAACTTGCAAGCTCTATCCATTTGAATTTGTACATAAATGATATTGTTTCCTGAAAATCGTGTCCTAGAACACGTTAGGAAAAGTACATGTACATCCCATGTCTTTCGAAGTTTTATGACATATGCATGCGTCAGTTAACCTTGTCCACACCATTTGTACATAAAAAAATCTAATATTTTCTCTATATACCTTTATCTGAAATTAAATTTGGAAAACAAATGCATAAAGTTCCTTAGGCTCTGATTATTTGAGTTGCATGCATGCATTAACATTAAATCGATTGACATAGTTGATAGCTTTTAGGGTGTAGTCGAGAACTCGTAGAAAATAGAGTGCATGATGAAGGTCATCATCACGCACGCTACATGAGTCAAAGCATCATCGTATTGGCATAGCTGTTCATAGATTACAATAATTAGCCGGTATAGCCTGTCGGCAACTCGGTTAAAACCGTCGGCACAACGCTTCCATGGACCCCCCAGCTCTAGGACCCTGGCGCCACCACTGGTGATTGGTGACGCCATTGCAAGTAAATCACAATTGTATACCCTCCCCATTTCAATACAATTTAATCAATAAATTAAATGCAACTATTGACTAACTACGATCAATTAGTTGCCATTATTCTATCACGTCAATCAATTAGTTGCATTTTTCTGATAGCAGCAACGGAATTTTTGATGACCCTGGCAATCACGAACATTTTACTTTGAATTATGACCATGGTCTCAAGAGTGGTGCTGAGAGGCGAAAAAGTTCGAAAAAATTTGGGGTCAAATCTGTTTTTATCTCATGATCGAAGGAAATGGAATAGAAGCAGAACTAAAAAAAATATTTCGACGAGCCGTTTCCGAGAAAATCGACTTTATTGATTTTTCAAAATCGATGCTATAAAATAATCGATTATACTGAAGATTTAAAAAAATTTGGGCCGGATACTTTTAAATCTGCGATGTTAAGAATATTCATGATAACATTTTAAGACCAACTACACAAATTTTCATCGAGCTGTTTTTGAAAAAAGAGATTTTATGTAACTTTTTAATATTAATAGCCTAAAAATGTGCTTAAATAATGCTGAAAAATCAATGTACCAAAAATGCTGTGTACTACTTTGTTGCTAATAAAGCCTATAACTAAACTAGCTATACCTTCTCTAACTCATGCACCTCTCCTTCTCATATCTAAGTTTTACTAATCGTTTTTACGTATAGATAGACTTAATTAGATAATTACAATCAATATGATTTAGATCCTTCAAAGCATCATTAAGATAGAAATGAAAATACTTAAGTCAACAAATTGAAACCATCAGACAAAATCGTAGGACTAACAAAAATACCAATAAACAACCATAAAAAGGAGAGTAGTCATTCACTTAATCATAAATGCTTGCTGTTGAATTCCACAACTGTTTCTTTCAACGCATTTTCGTATCGCTGATTTTTGATGTCATTTATCTTTCTCTTTTGCCAGAATATTCAGAGCAGAGAGTGAACATAGCTTCGTAATTGATTTTTTATATTGTTAATGTTTGGTCTATTTTGATCTCATTTATCATATATATGATGTAATTAGATGTGATTATTGTCCGTCATCCTTAATCAAACTGAATCGATGTCCAGTTTATGCTTACTGATATTAAAAGGATATATGAAATCTTTTTTTCAAAAACTCGATGAAAATTTGCGCACTTAATCTTAACTTGCTAATATGAATACTTAACATCCTAGATTAAAAAATATCACCAATTTTGTCGATTATTTTATATGATCGATTTTGAAAAACTAATAAAGTCGATTTTCTCGGAAGCGGCTCTATCGTGGAATTTTTTTTAATTTTTCTATTTCTTCTTCTATTCCACTTCCTTCAATCATGAGTCAAAAGTCAAAAGTCAAAAATGTTTATTTCCAAGAACATTGGAAAAACAGGAGCATGTGTGCTTACATAATATCCACAAAAACATAGAAAACAGCGTGCGGTCGGTGTTGTTAAAACATATTCTGAACAGAAAGGAGAGGAGAATTGACGAAAATAAATTTCCAGATTTCGTATTTGTTGATTAGTGATATCCTTAGTTATCGTTCGCAAGTCGTTTGCTTTTTGAGAAACCTCGCGATGGATTTTACCAGTTCCGGAGTAAAAAAATTCATCAATTTATCGAATTCTGTTGTATTATTACAGTTGCATAACAAAGGCGCTGTTTCTTGTCGGAAATTTTGATATAGTGAGCATTCTATCATGAAATGATACAGAGTCTCCACTTTCGAATGATCACATAGCTCACACAAACGCTCTTCATATCGCAGTCGATTTCCGTAACTGCCAGTTACGAAATCTAATTTGTAATTTTTTGTTCGAAATTTTAATAATACATTGATGTCATTGTCTTCAATATCAAAATTCAGATATGATTTCATAGTATTCTCAAAACCACATAATTCTAAATAACTCAGGCCAGAATGACTATCTTTTGCTGTAGATATCCATTTTTCTCTAACTTTTATATCTTTTAACTTTTAGGGTCACTCGATTTTTTGCAATTCTCAAATATTTTCCTTTATCAGCCGTTATCTGTTCGTCCCATAGATTTGGCAGGCTGAGTTTTGTAAGTAACTGCCTTATTCGCCAGCACCATGTACATATATCTACTATCATGACCGTAGTAAGCTCATCCCAGGCGCAAGTCCAAAATGCGCAAACCCCCCCTCTGTCCGGAAGGTGAGGGAGTTCGCCAAGGATGTGTTGGGAGGAATGTGTCCGAGAGGAGGAAACTGTTCCCCCCTCTGGAAGGAAGGCAGGAGTTTTCGGGTAAGGGTTGGGAAGGAAAGTGATAGGAATGTGTGAGGGATAGAGTTGGAAAGGGTAGGTGTTGATGGTGTTTGGGATGAGAAACGTTGGAAATCGTCATGAAGGATGGTTCGCATTGGAAATTGGAGTTCAGATGTGGAATCTCGTGAAATTTTGGGTGGGGAAGGATGGAAGGAGGAGCAGCAAGGGGTAGAATCTCTGAAAACGGCAGAGTTGGAAAAGGCGGGGTTGGGTGGTTTTGGGATGAGAAAAGTCGAATTTCGTCATGAAGGAGTGCTCGGATGGGAAAATGGAGTGCAGATTCGGACTCTACGTGAAATTTTGGGTTAGGAAGGATGTTTCCAGCAAAATCGGAGAGAAAAATTTTTGAGGACGTCCCCCCCCTCCTACCAAACTTCCAACTTTGGTTCCAGAGATGGTAGAAAGTCGTGCAATAGCTCATTTGAAAGCTAAAAGTGAGAAAAATGCAGTGGAAAGCTCAGTTTGGACTAATTTTCTTGACTTGAGGGAAGAAAATGGCAGGAAAACGTCAGAGTTGAAAAAGTCAGGTTTTGGAGGTTTTGGGATGAGAAAGTCCATTTTTCGGTATGAAGGAGTGCTCGGATGGGAAAATGGAGTGCAGATTCGGACGTTTGGGCCACATTTGGGTCTAGAAACGTCTTCCCAACTCAATCGGAGAGAAAAAGTTCTGACCCCCCTCCAACCAAACTTCCAACTATGGTTGTAGACATCGTAGAAAGTCGTGCAATAGCTCATTTGAAAGCTGGGAGTGAGACAAATTCAGTGGAAAACATGGCTTGTTCGTATCTGCCTTCGTTTAGAGGTGAGACGTTATTGAAATTTTGGACATTGACGAAAAAACGACAGAGTTAGAACTTTTATGAAAATCGCTCTAGCAGGTGAAGCAAGCCTTGGACGAGAAAACTAAGACCAGATTTGGAATCAGCGTCAAATTTGTAACAGATAATGTTTTGAACCCCCCCCCCCTGCATGGATTGCCGATTGCATATTCACAGAGTATATAAGAACGGCATCGGGAGAGGAATTTCACTAAGTTGAGAAACTGACTACAGGTAAGTCGTTTCTCTTGAGGTCCGATATCGGACTTCTGACTTTTCATTGCTGATATCAGCTAAGGAGTCAGACTTGTAGGTTAGTCAGTATAGCATGACTGACCATTTGATGATAGTAGGCCGAAATCTTCAAACGGCTATAACTTTGCTTCTACAAGTCCTTTAGACTTGATTCAAAAACGTTTGACAGCTCTTGATGTGCTGTAGGTGACAGGCTACTTATAAATGTTTTATGAGTAGTACTAAAATACTGAAAAATTTAAATTCGTATTTAATGATGATGATTAAAGTTTTTGAATAAAAAGCAGTCGTGTATGAGTCTCTGCGACTTGGGTCGTTACCTCTTGTAAATAACTCCACTGGTTTTCATGTCAAAACTGGGGTCCGGATACCAACACAGTGATATGACGCACGCTCTGTCCGCTCGAGGTTGGATTTGTGGGTCGAGGCCTTGGAGCTGGGATAAGATCCCCTCTGAGTAATACCTGTAACGGATTCAAGAGCTTAACACCCAAACGGTTGCTGGCTTGCTATCAGGCCTTCTTCGTCTAGCCTCAGTAACTCAGGCTTGGCAACGTCTATCGTTTGTCATTGTAACTTGGTAAAAATGGGACGGTTACTGCAAGCATTGACGTCAAACCTTTTCGCGTCATAGGGGAATCCGTCTTTGTGTTGGGAGTTGGTAACGGAAAGCACGGTCACTGCCGATGCCCATTCATGGTAAAACTGCTGTTGTCAAGTCAAAAGCATGACCAAATAAGGAAGGTCTTAATCATGGCTTTTTGCTCCCTGGGTATATAAACCGCGACTTTTCTCTAGTCTTCACTCCTGTTTCAAGTTGCAAGACGTACGGTGAGTGCTCTGACAAGGTTTGCTATCAAACTTTGGGATTTAGGATAAAGCTAGGAATCATACTCTTTAAATTTGGTTGACGACTTTATTCCAACGTTTGCTATCAAATGTCTTTCAATGCATATCAGCAAGTAGTATTCTAAAAACACTTGCCATCAAATTTTACTCTATCTTTACAGAATCATAATGACGAAATCAGGCAATGCTAAAAAGTTGGTTGGCAAATGCAGTTGCGGCAAGATTGCCAGAGGCAGTGAGCTGAAGAAGCACATGAAAGAGGGGACGGTGGGCACGCATATGAGAGAGGTGTTGTTGAGAGTGTGCGTGCATCATCAGGTGGCATGTGGGGAAGGGAATGAGGCGACGTTTATTAAGGATCATAACGAGTGTCCAAGTGGCAATATAGCTATGGCAGGGTTCAAGGCGTGGTTTGAGGGAGAGTTGTTGGAAAGGGAAGAGGTGAGGAAGGCGGTGGCAACGATTGAGGACGTGGTTGGGGAGAAAGTGGTGACCAAGGCGAGTGATGAGAGTTCGAGTGAGGAAGTTGAGTTGAGAGCGAAAATGAACAAGAAGGTTGATGTTGATTTGGATAAGGTGATTCAGGATTTGTTTGGGGATATCGGTGATCTGGAGGGGGAGGGGAAGGAAGTAGGTAAGCCGATGGCAGCGTCATCGCCACGGCGGGAAGAGAGGTATGATACGGAGGCATTTGTAAGGATGAAGGATCGCATGATGGGGTTGGAAAGTGTTAATAGAAAGGTTTTGAAGGAGAATGAAGAGCTGACGGTGAAGGTTGAGAGGTATAGGGCAACGAGGGAAGAGTTGGAGAGCATGAGAAAGAAGGAGAAGGAATGGATGGCGGAAAGGAGCGAGTTGATGAGGAAGGCAGGTTTGGTGGAGAGTTTGCAGGCGAGTTTGTCGAGGAAGGATGAAGAGATAGAGCGGATGCGAAGCGTGGTGAAGGAGACGGAGGAGGTGAAGGGCATAAATAAGAGGTTGGCTGGTGAAGTTGAGCGACTGCATGAGTGTTTGAAGAGTAAAAAAGAAAAGTGCATGAAGTCCATCTTCCCCTCTTCCAAAATAATGTATGTGACATCCCCACAATCACCGACGTTCCCAATGTTACACAACAATACTATGAGGGCGACGGAGTCCGGTGTCTACATATGAATATGAACATCACTGGAGAGCTCGAGGACTTCGTCGTCCGAAAAGTTCGGAAGAAGTTGCCCAGTAAGTTTCCTCAACATGATCATTTCCTTGCCGCCTCTAATCTCCTATTCTTTTTCTTTCAGTTTTTGCTGAAGTGAGAGTGTCGGTGGACGGAGAACGACCCATGGGCTCTTTTAAGGGCCAACCTTCTAATGCAGCTAAAGCGGTCCAAAGCCCGTCACATATCTTCGGATATGGAATGCAGAGGGGAAGAAAAATGATGAATGGAATGAAATGGGAGGCCACCCTTGCGCCACACGCAACACACCACAGATTTCTCTCTTCGCTAGTGAACAAGCTCTTGTCAGTGTTGTACAAAAGTTTTACTGCAGCACAGGTTGATGTATAGTTAGAAAGTTTGATCATGGCGTTTTATAAAACACACATGTCATAAAATGTAAGCGCTAGTGTAGTCAACCAGTTTTACTGCGACACACGTTTGAGAAAATAAAGTTTGATCATGACGTTTATTCGTGAGTGTCGTCAGAAAGTGTATCATGGTCTGTAGAAGCAAAGTTAGTGTAGTCAAATAATATTACCGCGACACCCGTTTGAGAAAATAAAGTTTGATCATGACGTTTATTCGTGAGTGTCGTCAGAAAGTGTATCATGGTTTGTAGAGGCAAAGTTAGTGTAGTCAAATAATATTACCGCGACACCCGTTTGAGAAAGTAAAGTTTGATCATGACGTTTACTCGTGAGTGACGTCAGAAAGTGTATCATGGTTTGTAAAAGTTTTACTGCAACACAGGTTGATGTATAGTTAGAAAAGTTTGATCATGACGTTTTATGAAACACACATGTCATGAAATGCAGGCGTTAGTGTAGTCAACTAGTTTTTTACTGCGACGCACGTTTGTGAAAATAAAGTTTGATCATCGAAGTTGTATGACTGACCGAACTCATCACAGCACTAGAAAGTTTTATCGAAAATGTTTTACTACACAGTGTAGATTGTCTTGTAACTTACTTTCAGTGTTAGAAAGTTTGATTGGAGACAGTTGTCAAATGCTTCCCTATTAGAAAATTCAAACTCCATAACTGTTAGATCAGCTTCATTAGGTTTACTAAAAGCAGTTCTCTACTGCAGAAAGACTGAGAGTTTAGAATGTTATATGAAAACAGTGTTCACCACAGCGCTAGAAAGTTTAGCACAACACAAGTGTCATGAAAAATACTTTATTTGGTCTTTGATTTAGCATCATCGAAACCCACTTTACTAATAGCAATGACAATATGGTTTGTTTTATTCAGAAGCAAATGATCGCCGTAACCATGAAAATTGTCCATCCGAGAAATAATCTTCCACAGATGTCGTGTAGAAAACTCAGAAGCATCAGTAACATATTCTTGTCCATAGGAAGGAAATTGAAAATCAACACTTTCCACTTCTTCACCATGTGGAAAATGAACGTAATTGACATAAGCAATTAAATGAGCCTTGATGATACTGTCTTCGAAATAAGATATCAACTCCGTAAATATTTTTCGTGTGTAGTCTAAACATGCTTCCAATTCTGTCTCCTCCCTTTGAAACTCAAGGATGTAATCTTGTATTAAGCCTCCGAAGCTCTCTTGATGAAAACGAATCGTGCAATCATCATGTTTCAATGTATTGACTTCAGGTGCCATGCTTGAGTCTATTGCTAAACAACATATTTGCCTAACACGATTTCAATAACGCGTTACAAATGTGCGTGCGCACATCGGGAACTCTAGGTCGTCTGTGATTGGACGAGAGGTCTGATCCATTCACCGCTTAGGAAAATCTTATAAAAGGTAGTGTATCAGCTCTGCTCTTCACATTTATCTTTCACAAGGTGAGTGTCGGTGAGCTCCTGCTATCAGGTTGTTTTCATGTAGTCTCTTGCTATCAAGAGATTCGCTTCTGCTCATAAAACATATCATCGCTGTAATACCTCCTTTGCTCGAGCTTTCCTTCGGGACGGCGGGTACTGCCGTAGAGAGATTGTGTTGCACGGGTTGTTCGTCGTTTGTTAGACCGAAACCTCTGAGCCGTTGCTCATGTTGGCCGTTCGACTTCATACTCAACGTGATGCTTTCTCTCGTCAGGTCAGAGTACTTTAGCCATTCGACAAAGGTTAGTCTTTATGATATGGAGTAGAGTGAAATGTAATTCATTAGATGTCACTTCAATGATTGTTCCCATGATAAACGTTGACTAGGCAAATGAAACGATTCTCATTTTTCTTTTCAGTGATTGAAGTTTAACAATTAATCCACTACATCCTACCAAGAAAATGGAATTCAACAAAGTTGAAAATTACCGAATTGCTGCTGAGATGGAGAAGGCCACCATCGAGCAATGTAAGTATTTGTATCAAGATTGACTCTATTACTAACATCATTAGGGTAGTCATCCTCATTAAAACCAAGAGCCCTTCCCTTATTTTGTTCATGTTTAGACCGAATCCAAATTTACCTCTGCTCATCTTTGCTGTCATTCTTTTTCAGTGCATGAATGCATTCGTAATGGGGAACCCGTCCCCCAAGGAGCAATCGGGCAAGCCTACGAGCGGCTTGGAAAGTGTAAGTACCCTCACCTATGACAGTTGGAATGTCATGTTTTAGCACTTCTGTATTCGTATAGCTTGCTCTCCATCATTGTTGTCTCCGCAACATCTAATCTCATCTCTTTTTCCTCTCTACAGACTTGGCGAAGATGAAGAAGTGGGAGGAAGACGCGAGGCGGAGATTTAATGACGAATTTCCGGCCCTACCTTCCCGCCCAAGGTGCAACCCCTCTCTCGGGCATCGTCATCGCCCCACCTCCACCGCCTCCTCCGCTCCCTGCACCCGTCCCTGCGCCAGTCCCTGTTCCTCGCCACCACATCCCTCCGACACCGAAGCCCAGGACCCTTCCACCCTCGGCTCGCGTCCCTCTCCTTCCTCCTCCGCGTCCATCGGCGTTGCCGGAGTTGCAGTCCTTAGATGGTAAGTATCCGTGATTGGGAAAAGGGGGATAAGACTTCAAACTTGAAATGATGATCATGTTACTAATCTCTTTTCTCTTTTTCTCAACAGATCTGGCGGCCTACCTCCTGGACGGCGGCGTTCCCTCCCGTTCCATCATCCCTGCATCGCCACCACCACCTGCAGCGGTCGACCTCCCTCTCCTCTCCGTCAAGTCGGTGGAGAGACTGTTGGAGGAACAGGAGTTAGAGATAGTCGGAGAGGAGAGGGAGATGGAAGTCGAAGAGGAGGACTTTCGATGCCAGCGGTGTGACAGGGTCTTCGCCTCAGCCTACAATGTGAGACGTCGCACCGCTGGCCATGCCTGCAGGGGAGGAAAGCGTCGACCCATCCCTCAACGGCCCAAGTGTGAAGGTTGTGGACGTACGTTCTACAACAGCACCAACTTGCGAGTCCACATCGAAGGCGGTTCCTGTGGCAGTGTGAGGCAACCACCAACGTCATTAGGTAGGAGGCATTCTTCATCGCACGTCGGCTTTTCCTGTTCTTCGTGTCAGAAGACCTTTCCTACAGAGTTTGTTCTTTCTTCGCACACACTCTGTCACACACATTCCACTGAGCTTTACACAGACAACAACGTCACTCTAAGGCTGAGCAAGTTTTCCCTTGAGAGGCTCGTTCGCGACCATGAGTTAGAAAGCTCTGAAGCTGTACAAGACATTCATCCTTTCTTGATGAATAATATAGGCTTAATTCATCAAATGTTGGCGAGATTAGATAGATTTTTACTTAAGGGCATGTTTTATCTCACTGCTCGTTTCAATAAGGTAGACAGTAGCACGGGAGAAGTAGAGTCCACTGTGACCATTAGGATAGCCTCCTGTGCTGCTGATCTCATAGGTGATATAAACGAGTGGATAGAGAGACATGCGACCTATCTCGTCAGCAACTTAAATAAATTTAGTGAAAGAGACAGCGGTCTGGTCTTTGATGGGATAGAGAAGGTAGACATCAAAATCAATCTTGTAGAAAATTTACAAGGGAGTGGTTGTTTTACCCTCCCCAAAGAACTGGCTGACAAAAAGACTGTCATCAATTTAGAGTGTCAGTCCCAGTGTTTCAAGTATGCCGTCCTCTCCATTCTTCACTATAATGATGTAGGTATCCATCGTCAAAGAGTAACCAAGCATTGTGAATGGGAGGATGAGCTCAAGTTTGACGGGTTAGATGTCAACACATTAGATTTTAAAGGCATCGCCCAATTTGAAAAATTGAATAATATTAAGATTGTCATCCATCTCTGGGAAAAAGTTCTGAAGGGCGTTAGGTATAATAATCGCGAAAGTAACTTCGACCGGGTTGTCAATCTCCTCCTAGTCTATAGCGACAAGCACCCAGAATGGCATTATTGTGGCATTCCTAAAATTTCAAAGTTATACCATCATCAAGCAACCTATAGGGATAATTTCTACTACTGTGATCGCTGCACACGGCGTTTCACATCTAAACCATATTTTGAACAGCATTACGAGTGGTGCTCTCAGGGTAAGCTTCAAATGGAAGTCATGCCCAAAGATAAATTTTATAGGTATGAAGAAAACGGCAATGAGCTGAGTCCCATATGTACCATCTATGCGGACATTGAATGTTATATTGAACAAGAAGACCTAAGTCATGAGCCAGCAGCCATTGCCTGCTATGAAGTTTGGTATCCATATTATAGGAATCAAAATAAGATGCATGTGTAGCAAGGCGAGGAGTGCGTTGAAAACTTCCTCAACTTTTTAGACAGGAAAGCCCGTTTTCATCAACGCTATGAAACGGAGCTGACTAGGAAACCCATGTGCTTCACAGAAGCCGATAAAATCAAGTTTGATAGGACCACGGAATGTCCCCGCTGCTGTTCATCCTTTGATGATCAGCAACATAAGAAAGTGAGGGACCATTGCCATCTCAGTGGCAAGTTTAGGTCTGCCTTATGCAGTAAATGCAATATGAAACTTAGGCTCAAACGGCGAACGCTCCCCGTCATCTTCCATAACTTTAGATGTTATGATGCTCACATCATTATTCGCCATGGATTCGGTAAAATGAAATCCTGGTCATCCAAAGTGATTGCACAAAGTAAGCAAAAATTTATGTGCATCACTGCTAAAGTCCAAGTCGATAAGACGAAGGAGGGGAAGCCTGTCTTCTATGACATAAAGTTTCTAGACAGTTTTCAATTGATGTCTTCTTCCTTAGCCGCGTTGGCTAATAATTTAGAAACACTTCCCCTCACTCAACATTTAAAGAAAGACTATCCCAACATAAGTGACAGTCTGATACGACGGAAAGGGGTGCTTCCTTATAGTTATTTTAGTTCAATGGATACATTTAAAGAAACATCCCTTTCATCCATCGATAAATTTAAAAATGATTTGACGGGTGAGGACTGTTCGCTGGATGATTACAGGCATGCAGAGCAAGCATTGTTAGAATTTAGATGTCCCACTTTTGGTGACTACATGCTTGCCTACTTAAAATTAGACTTCTATCTGTTGGCTGACGTGATTGAAACTTTTAGGAAAGTCACATTAGAACAGGACGCCTTAGACCCCGTCCATTTTGTTAGTCTGCCGGGTCTGTCCTATCAGTCAGCCTTCAAGATGACGAAAGAGAGCATTCATTTACTGCAAGATGCAGAAATGTACACGTTATTTGAACGTGGTTTTGGGGGTGGCTTAACATTTGTCAACAAACATGTTGTCAACAGCACCCAAGACATAGGATCGACCACGCATTCAATGTACATAGACCAAAATAATTTGTATGGGAGTGCACTCTCCAAGCCTTTGCCACAGTCTGACTTCCAATGGGTAGAGCCCCATGACATTGAACACTTCTCCAATTTTGTATTCTTTATTGATAATGGTGCTGGCGATCAATGACAAAATTTTACTTTCGGGCATCAAACTTTTTAACTTATCAATCAATCTCCTTTTCGGAATGGAATCAAAAGCCTTCGACAAATCAACGAAACATAGAAATAATGGCTGCTTTATATTCTTACAAATTTGCATAATTTCCTTGATAATTAGCACGTTATCCAATGCGGAACTTCCCTTTTAAAACCGGTTTGGTTCTTCTTAATAACATTATTTTCCATCAACCAATTGTTGAGTCGCATATTTGTAATTCTCGTCAGAATCTTCTCTCTGCAGGATGATAGGTTGATATATCGATATGAATTTGGATCAGCCATATTTCCTTTTTTGAATATTGGTGTAATCCAACTACTTCTTCAAGGAATTTCATCAGCATTATTCAGTACATAGCTATACAGCGTTTCTAGAGTATCAATTGTCTCGTCTTCACATATCTTTGATGCTTCATAAGTTTTTCTGTCAGGGCCACTTGTTTTTTGTGACTTGGATTCTTTAAGAGCATTTACAATTTCAGTTTTTGTAATTCTATTATTTAGATTATCAGCATTTACTTGGCCTTGCAATATTTTTGGCAGACTTTTGCAAGACAAGCATGTACTGCTTGATACCTTTAAGTCATTAGCTACAATGTAGGAATAAAAATCTAAAGCCTTTAATACACATTTGCGGTTAGTTTTTTAACAGCTTTATTTTCATTTATCAGTTGCCAATATCCTTCGTGATCATCATTTTTTCTTGCATTTCTTAAATTTCTTGATTTATTTCTCTTTTCCAGTCTTCTATCCGCTTTTACTTTTTTATTTAAGATTCTTTTACTTTCCATCAATCTACATAAATTTTCAGCTGTTGGGAATTCTTTCCATTGAGAAACATTCTTCCTGTAACATTTTCTAAATTTTTGTGTTTCACTTGAAAGAACAACTTTTCCGATTGGCTTTTTGATATTTTTTATGCCAATCGAATTAATTTTGCTTAGTTCATTATAGATATTTTCAACCGACAGATCATTTTTCAAAATTTGTTTGTTTAGACCTTTACATATTTCAATAATGCATACATGAGCAACACATACATGCAACATGAGATAAAAACAGATTTGACCCTCAATTTTTTTCGACATTTTTCGCCTCTCAGCACCACTGTGGGCTATCATTGTCGATCATGCATTAGCTGAATAGACTAAATTATGACATTTGGTCTATATTTTTTTGGGGGGGGGCGGTGAAGAGTGAATACAGAGCGCTTAGCGTGGCTTACGGGAGATGAGAGAGCTCCCATTGTTAAGTCTTGATGTATGAGCTGAAGTTTGTGTAAAGGCGGATTACATATTTATCACACAACGATTACATCTTTATGGGATTCGCTGATGAACAGGATCTGTTTACTTGTGGGAATCGAAAAGGCAAAGATTAATGTACAGGATTTGTTTACATGTGCGGATCGCAAAAAGCATACTGTATTTATTGATGGGATGAATTTAATGACAGGATCAGTTTACATGTGGGAAACGCAGCAATTGAATGATGTCTGATTTATCTTTGTGACATATCTTTCAATACATATCATTACCTATTCAGTATTTTGTCAGCCACTATATGTGGGACCCCGCTCGTCTGGGTTTGAGTGTTCAGGTTAGGGGTCGAAACACAACTAGACGAGTACCTGCTGATGATTGACGGACTGCAGTATTATGTTTTATATCCCTTAATCGGTAGCTGAAGTAGTGGTCGATGTATTGTAATTCAAATGAAGAAATTTGGAATTACATGAAGTACTATAGACGGATGAAGAAACTGGCGATAACAAATTCAAGTGAAGAAATAGTATTTTCCATGTGTAGTCTTAGGCATAGTGTGTATAGTTTCATTGCTTTCGGTGTAGTAGAATGTCATTGTAGTTCTATTGTTTACCTCCATTATCCACTTTCCACTTATCCACTCTTACCATTATCCACTTTGTGTAGTGTCAGATATAGTTCACTTGTAATCGGTTCACTTGTAAAGTCACTGTGCACCTAGTAAATCAATGCAGGCGCAGTATTTTGCCACTTGCAAAAAGATGGGCGCGGCATTATAAATAATGAAGTTTCTTGAAAAACCATCGACTTCTACGTGATCACAAAATATCTATTTGCATCTTACAAAAACTGTTGAAAATGTCCACCTTGTTCACGAATACAAACATCAATTCGACGATTCATATTCTCAAATACCCGGTGAATTTCCTCGTGTCTGATAGCGTCAATTTGCTGTCAGTTGCTTCCTCTTAACTCCTGTAGATTTTGTGACTTGTTTCGGTAAACCTCCTGCTTCACCGCTACTCATCAGTAAACGTGCAAGACATTCAAGTCCGTGGATCTCGGACTGGAACAAGTCGGGGATCTTGTTTGGAATATTCCACTCAAATATCGAACTGAGGAATTGGTGCTATGCACAGTTGCTCCATCTTACTGGAAATAAGCAGTCAAACTTTCATCGTCACTTAATTCGTCAACGAGCGAAGCAATAATTTTGTCAAACAATTTTTGCAATAGTAGTTGAATATCGGCCCAAGCATTCGTATTCTTGACATACGAGAATGTAATGGCTTCTTAACAAATTCGTGTGGCTTTTCACTATATCATATTCGGGAACTTTGGCCACTGACATGCCTTGATAGATGAAACCAAGCTTCATTAGAAAAGAAAGTCTTATCGAGTGAGTAAATATAAAACTTGAACTTGAGCACATTATTTTCAGTTAGATTTTCCTTGAACCAAAAGCAATACTGAAGACGCTTGTCATGATCGGTATCATTCACTTCATGTTGGCCAGAGATGCGGTACGGATATAGGCCTGTGTTCTTTCTTACAGCAGGATGAGCGGCCCCGAGAATGCACCCACTTCCTGGGATAAGCGATACATTGACTTGTTTGGGCTATAAAGTCATTGCTTCAGAAGTAACATTTTCAGGAATAACCTTTTTATCAGTTAAGATTAATGATCGATCTGAGTGTGATGGATCATGCACCGAGCCAGCTTCTCTAAACTCACTGATTGGAGTCCAATCAGCATTTCGATGAGACAAATCAGATGCATAAAGTCTTTTTAAAAACTCCTTCACTTCATTAGTATATTCCCCATTGGCGCGGTGAACATGTTCGACCAAGAAGTTTCTCCCTCTCATTGACAGCACCATGTTTAGCTTCGAAATGCAACTAAGCGAGTTAGTTGCTGACAGATGCGAAGTTCAATTCAACTTCTAAATCATGTGGAATGTCACAAGCGACTAAATTGCGCTTCTCAAACAAGTCAGTGGCTCTGTGCATGTGTTAGATATCTGCAATTAAGATTACGACTGTTTTGTTTGGCAAATCATAGTTTAGAAGAGGTGCACAGTGACTTTATGAACGCACTGTATTTCCATATTTTACTTCCACTTTTCCAATTTCTATTCATCGGTTTCCTGTTGTTTTATAATATCCATTTTTAATTTCCTTAACCTAAGGTGACCATTGTCTTATTCTATTTCCACTATCAGCATCTGTAGTCGGTACAGTATATTAGACGTCTGTTTTGAACGTGTATACGGCAGTGTTTGGAATCTATGGTATTAGTACAAGTCTTAAGATTTCCATTTTTACCAGATATTGGGCCAAAGCTGATCAATTTTAATTCGTTGCCACGAGAAAGCTACATTGAGTTCTTTTAAGAACTGATTAATCCAATGGTTACAGTAGCATTGCCTTCGTACACTTGCGGATTGGAGAACACCATCAGTCCTCATTAGGACTACTTTAACTAATAATTTAAATTATTAAGCATTATATTCTATTATAAATGGCTACTGGGATGACTTTCTTCATCGTATGAGAATTTTTGTTAGTGCTCATTGCTTAACTCTACCAAAAGACAAAGTCAGTGCATAACAGATCAGCTGGCATTGATTTATTTTGATTGACCTGAAATTTATTTTCGACATTAGGGTGTAGCAATTTTTCTTATAAACCACAGAGTAATTAACTTTAAAAAGTTTTCTATTTTCATGTCATGAGCTTCTCTCATTTAATGAATTATGAGTTCATTAGATGTCTTTCGGTTGATGTCAGGTGATGTAAACTTAAATTCTATATTTCGTAATACACAATTGATATTTAAAATATTTTGTTTAAATTCCGCTATCAGATTTAGCAAAATATCAAAATTATTAAACACAGCATCAATGAGCTTGAAATGTTTGATAGTTGAATATTAGCACACTTGCTGCCTGCTTCAACAATCTTTCATCTTCACCCTTGCCGATATCCTTTGGCTTGCATTTTTTCATTTATCGCTGTGGATGCTGCTACCCACTTTTGAATAAAAATGCGCTTAGGAAAACGTTTTTTCATCAATCACAAAACAGATTATGAAATGATGTCATTGATATGCATTGACTTCGCTTAAACCCTATTTGATTTGATATTTCTTTTGTAATCTGTGTAAGAATTGAGAATTATGCCTGTGACTACAAAAATCATTAGTGGAATGCTGATCTTAAGATCAAATGAACTTTGCTTCTATGGAGTGATTTGTTGATCCATGGTTGCTAAAAGTTACGACGTTGATCGGGTGACGGTCCACTGGAGGTTATCTAAGCAACACACCACGCTAAGTCCATCAGCCCATGTCTGATTTCGTCAGTGCTACTTCGTTGTTTACTTGTCTATTATAGCGAGTTTTACTTGAGGCTGTCGAAACAATGTGTGATTGACAAAAAGGGTAGGCGTAATATTCTTGCACTTACAGAATGGCAACACTTGGATTCTGATCGTTCAATGAATGTGCAAATGTAAATTGTAGAATTTTTCAATGTCATGTTCCAGTGCCTCCATATACCGACACTTGAACTGTCTGAGACTGGTCTGCAGTAAAGTGACTGAAGTTAAGTTGACCTTGCCGCGTTACTTACCTGGGACCCAGCACCAGTGTCATTCAGAATATACCTGAAATAATGAATCAAATGAAATCATGAATGCCATGAATGATGCAGAGACTAAATCACAATGTGACTGAAATATCAACAGAACAGCTGCTATTGTTGCCGACGGTTTATAAGGTTCATAGAGGCTAGCAGAAGTTTCAGCAACTGATTCGCAAGGGTCGTTCGTAATTGTGTTATAGGGAGGTATTCTTATTAATGATCAAAAGTCCACTACGGATTGGGACAAGGTTACTAATATAACGATGATGCAATCAGTCTTATTTGACGCAACATCGGAAGGTGCAAATACGGCAACTTTCTTTGACAGAAATTCGGCACTTCTACTTGCTGATTAATCCGCATCATGCACTCAAACTATTTGATTTTTTGGTTAGGGAAACAGACTGGTCGTGGTCAAATATCATTTTTTATTGCACTATCGCTTACGACCAACTACGCTGGCCATCGTCACGGGACTGAAATATCAATGAAATTTCATTTTCAGCTAGCGCTATAAAAATGTATATTTGACCACGACCAGTCTTTTTCCCTACCCAAAAAAATAAATATTGTCAAATGGGAGACATTTCCCTTCAATAGAGTCTAACTATAGTGATGACTGTAACTATGCATCGTATGTAGCTATGTCGTAGAAAGTACGTGCATAACTCTGACTACAAGTAGACTATAGCGTTTGAATGAAGTTGTCTATATTCAAATTCATTCTGTGCGTATATAACCTATGTCCTCATCGAAAACCCGTTTAATTCGCTGGTTTTTCTAGAGATTGAGGTATTCTTCAAAAAATTTAAGGCATAAAACTTGGGTTCAAAACTTCAAGCTTTTTAACCTAAATTTCATCGAAAATGCTGAACACAAATTTTGCTCAACAAAAGACACAATTTTGACAAAGCATTTACAAACCCAATGACAAAATGATGTTTAAATAATGCATATTTTTTTATTGTGCGTGGATTGATCAATTTGACTTTGCCTAGAGTCGCAAAACTACTCGTGCTTGAAAAGCGTAGGCTGCCGATGTTTGCTAACTATAATTTACTCGTACTATTGTCTTCATCCGGCATCTGCTTTTAACAAGATAATGCATCATTCAGTGAATTGAAACTCATAAGTCAACATGCTATTGATGTTGGTCGGTACCATGCAAGAATTGATCGCATGACAAATCGTTCGATTCCATCCGGTGAATCTTATTAAGGTCGAGGGCTAATTATAAAATACAGTGAGCGAATTTATATCATAGCTGACATAAAAACTGAAGCAGAAAATGTGTACATCGCAGATGAGGGGTGACATCAAGAGTAACTCCCTCTCTATGCCACACATCAACACATGCAAGATACCACAAACACTTTGGATACCACAGCATGTACCGTAAACGCTCCCTGTATGATTTTTATGGCATTCAACATAATTATTTATGTTCTCTGAAATGTCAAAAGATTTTGAAGGGCTAATCGATCAAGGCATTCCAGTAAAAGTGTGTTTCAAGAATTTTGAAATCTGGCATGAACTGAGAAACAATTCTTAGTCGGGTTGGTTAGAGATGCTTTACCCAAACTCGATAAGAAAATACCAGAGACCGAACAAACTATCTGATACTATTTATGCATGGTATCTTCATAATACTATGCATGACCTGAAAGCGGTCGCAGAAGTCCTTGTAATTTTTTAGCTCTAAGAGCCCCATCGTCCCAGTTACAAGTCAACTTATTACCAGAGGACGCGCTTTATTGTCATGCATGGAACGCGATTTTTCATTCTTCCAGCTGTCCTACACTACAACAAATCTCTATGGGAAACCAGTAGGAATCACACAGCACAGGAAAATGCCTTCATCTATTGAGACATGACAAATAGAACTCCTTTTTCATGAAATTACAGTCTCAAATTTTAACACAGAATTGGTCTTTGATCATCTCTGCTTTCAATACGGAATCACAGACGAAACACACGTCCGACAGAACACCTTTGAAATCTAGCATGTTATCACATTCGCAGCTTGTGCTTTGTTAAACGCTTGAGTTCACGATAGGCATCACTGCATGTTTTAATTTAATTTCATTAATTAAGTTAGATAACATTAAATTAATTGAAACTTCTAATTTCAAAATAAAAGTAACACTATATTCATGGTTGATATTCAATATACCTCTGCCAGAACGTCGGATTCCATGACTTAGCAGTCACCATGACTTAGGTGTCTGAGCGAGACATGACTTAATTGCTAAATTTAAAAGATTTCGGAGAGACTCAACCTCCAACTGCACGATCTACGTAGCACATCCACTATGGTGTGTTTGCGCCTTTACCTGAAATGCTTCTTTATATATCAGTGCATTAACGGCAGGATGCATTTACATCATCAATTAATTACAACGGAAAATCATCAAAACTGTGTCCAGAAGAATTAAAATGTCCACACAAATCAGTGCTGAATTTGTCTTTGTTTATTAATGATGACAATTTTACTTGCGTTGCTCTATTTGCTCCTGATAATGAAGATTCGGAAGCGGCATTTCAATTAGTAAGAAGATATAAAAAGATCGGCATTAAATGATTAGATGATTAGATCAAGTTGCAGAAGAAGAAAAGAAAGTTATACGTGCATCGCAATTCTAGTGATCACAAAGCTCAACTATATAGGGCGGCCTGTATTGAATATGATAAAGCTGTTGAAGAATTTCATTGTCAATCCGAAATATCCTTGGTTTCTTCCGGCAGAGTGAAAAAGTTCTACTCGTATGTCAATTCCAAATTGCGTCGAAATTTTGTGATTCCTCCTCTTACTGTTGATGGAGATGAAGTTATCGCTGACGATATTGGCAAGGCTGAGTTATTCAGTTCTACATTTGGCAAGGTTTTTTCTCCTGTCGATGATGGTTATGAACATACTTTTCCTGCAAGAGTTCCCGATCTGACATCTCTGACAAATGTTACTTTTTCTTACGAGAAAATCTTGAGGAAACTGCTAGCATTGCCTAACAAATTTTCCAGGACTCCAGATCACATTCCGCCTATATTCATTCGCAATGTTGCCCATCAAGTTGCCTTTCCTCTACAGTTGCTGTTCGAGATGTCCTTTCAGACTGGTATGATTCCCGATGTTTGGAAAACTGCAATTATGGTGCCATTTCACAAGAAAGGAAATTTATCGTCTCCTGAGAACTATCGCCCAATTTCCTTGACTTGTGTATGCTGTAAAATCATGGAATCCATTGTAGCGGACGGCATCCAGGAATATATGCTGAACTATCATTTGATCACGGAATCACAATTTGGTTTTGTGAAAAAGCGATCGATCTCGTCTCAACTACTGAAAGTGCTCAATGATTGGTCTGATGCTCTCAATCACAGGAAACACATTGACTCCATTTACATCGATTTCAGTAAGGCCTTTGATAAGGTATGTCACAATATTCTTTTGTTGAAGCTCGAGGCATATGGTGTTCGGTACGAAATGTTAACTTGGATTAAAGCCTTTCTATCAGACAGATCCCAGTGTGTTTGCATAGGGCAATCGTTCTCAAGTTCACAAGCGGTGCAAAGCGGGGTTCCTCAAGGCTCTGTGCTTGGACCATGTTTATTCATCATTTTCATCAATGACATTGATTCCTGTGTCCATGAAGACTGCAGTCTCAAGCTATTTGCTGATGACGTCAAAGTGTATCAAGCATGCGAATCACGTGGTGCATCAACATCTCTAGCAAATTCCCTTGTAAAGTTATCCGAATGGTCTGACAGATGGCAGCTTCCAATATCCCATTCAAAATGTGAATTTATGCGGATCAGTACTTGTAATTTTTCTCTTACGTCAAGTGCACAACAGTATACACTCAGCGACAAAGCTTTATGTCCTGTTTCCGAAGTTCGAGATCTCGGTATCCATCTCGATGACAAACTATCCTTTGCTGCTCATTACAAGAAGATATCTTCGAAGGCCTATTCAAGAGATTACCTTGTTTTGAAAAGCTTCGTGTCAAATGATCCCATTCTACTTGTCAAAGCCTTTTGTGTGTACGTGCGTCCCCTCTTGGAGTTCTCAACTCAATTATGGAATCCTCAAAAGAAAAAATACATTTTGTTGATCGAAAGAGTACAAAAATATTTTACCAGGAAAGTGTGCAAGCAATGCAAGATAAGTTATTCTGATTACTCATCGAGGCTCGATCAATTGAACTTGAACTCTTTGGAGCGCAGACGACTTACATTTGATCTGACTTTTATGTATAAGATATTTCACGGTCTCGTTGATGTACCGATAACTGACTTTTTCAGTAGGCCTATTGTAGCTCATTCTACGCGTGGCCATTCTTACAAAGTTTGTCTAACCGGAAGGGTCAACTGCAATGTTAGAGCCCATTTTTTCAACTACCGTATAATTAATGTTTGGAATTCGTTGCCGGAAAGCATTGTGAACGCGTCTTCATTAGCATCATTTAAAAGTAAAATTCGTGAATTTGATGTTTCTAGTTTTTGCAAACTTTTTCCTTGACTTTTGTGTTCTCTTTTATGATTTTTCTCATTCACCTACACCATGTATTTTGTATTCTAGAGTGAAATGTTTCCATTGTACATTAAGCGTCACAGGCTACCCGTAAGAGTTACTCAATGTAACCCGGGATGCCTTTTGTATTACTACAATCTACAATAAAGCATTCTTATTCTTATTCTTATTCTTATGATTGACTGGAAACTTGTAAGAAACTAAACAAAGCTTTTAATGTACTATTCTGCCTTTGATCCTCCTGCAAAGTGCTCAGATGCGAGCAGAGTACCTTGACCAAAAGTTCTGAGGTCAGAGGATGCTCTAGATAAGTGTTACAGCGGCGAGACATTTTGCCGAAGACGCACAAAATCCCATGAATGCTATTTTGCGGGGCAGCTGACGCATGCGTCTCTGAAAGCTGGTGATGGACTTGAAGCGACCATTTTATTCCTGCTATGACACCACGATGGATAAGCATAGTTTGAGATAGTTGTAATCAATGTTTCAACAATGTTTTAAAACAAAAACATAACGTTTTTTATTCTAGCGAATTGTTGCATCGCTTCTTTTCATCAGAATCATGGAATGTGTCGGCTGCTTGAGAAGCTGCTTTGATGCGTGAAATACGACAACTGTAATGTCGATGACGTGTTATTCGTAAATTGTCTAAATTGCACGCTTATTGCTTATATTCGCAACCTACTACTTATGTCTAACTGACATCTGCACAATTTCTTGAAAGTGCTCTATCTCATCGAATCCGCCTCAATCCATGTGCAGACAGTAGAATGACTGATTCACCTGTCTGCTTTAGCTCTCGCTTTGAATAAAATATCAGGGAGTCTATCAAGTTCAATTAGCATTAATCATGCTCATCAGTTACTGGATTTTTAATTATAGTTTTTATAAAAAAACGCGACGTTTCTGTAAGCATGTTTGAAAAACACATGTTTAAAACACGGCTATAAAATGAAGCTTGGAAACAGGTTAAAAAAACATGCAAGATAGTAAAATAAGGTTTTGCAACAAGTTTGTGACACAATAAACTCGTCTTTAATAGCTTGGTTTTAAAACCATATTTGAAAACAATTTACAAATAACTGTTTTAAAACATGTTTATAAACGTGCCTGTAAAGGCAGTTTACCACTGTGTTGTATTATATATATATATATCAGTGCGTTCATTAAAGTTGTTATTTTTTACACGTTTGACACTACAGCTATTCAATTGATATTAGAAACATGACAATATAGCAAAATACAACATGCAGCATATGCACCATGGAGCCTCATGACTTATTATCATCGATCCTTATTCCGATCACTGTATCACTTCAACTATGATGCAATAAAGTTATCAACCAACTTTTTGTATGTTCACGTGCTTCCGTTTCAATTCAGTTGCATTTGCGGAAACTGAAACACGAACTTTCTGCAATATGGTCACAGAAGACTGGCAATCACAACTAAGTGTATTCAAGCAATTATTAACATCAATGAATAGCAGTGATGCGGAGTCGGAGTTTCGGAGTTCTGTCATTTCGGCCGTATTCGGAGTCCTATGAAATGATGGGACTACAGACTAGGAACGTTAGATGTCAAACGCAGCTGATTCGGTCTGAAAGGTGTCGCTCATCTTTAGTCTGTCCTGTTATTCTCCGTTCAATGAGTCCGACAAGCAACTCATACAGTGCGATAAGATTTTTGTTTTATTCGAATGTCCACATGACGAGCTCGAACTGCACTTGCACCTTCTGTAATGTCTTGATTTTGCGTAGGCCCACTACCGGTAGAATAGAGTGGGGTAAGACGCCTCGTCTAAGCGAAAATAGACTTTTTAGGAATTTATTGGACATTTTTGTACCAGATTTTTACCGCAGTGAAAATTCGTTGACTTGATTAGATGAATGAAGTCAGCATGGTCAATAGTGATGAATCAATGGAATATTGTTACTCAAAGCTCATAAATAGTTTTATGGGGGTAAACAGTAAAAAGCCTCCCAGGGGTCTTGAGTACTAGGGAGCTTTAGCTCCAACCATAGACTACTCTTCCCCATCGATCTGTTTTTCAATTAATTGATAAGTCAGATATGTCAAATTGAGAAAAAAACAAATTGAAGGCTTGGCCACACATATCTGCTTCCTATTTTGAAAATGTCTAAATATACTCGACTGCGTCAGAAAACTTTTTGCATTCGTAAAAGTCAGACCATTGTACTATATAAACAAATTAAGTAGAACCTTTCTTTTGAACTGAACAAATTTTGCTATAAGTAAAGCTCAGAGCTTTCTGCTGAGAAATCGACGAGAGGCGTTTTACCTCTAGGGGGCGTTTACTCCACACTACCAAATTCATCATTAAAAATCAAAGCTCTCGCTAAAATGCACACACAACCGCTTAACTATAGCAATTGATCCCAAGATAACTCATCAGAAGCATCCTTCTTTCTGGCATTATTCGTGCTGAGAATGCGGCGCAAACAAGAAAAATCAGCATTCTGCTGATTTACCACCAAGCCTCGACCCTCATCGGGTGGTCATAGTGGATTGTTTATTTATTTTTGTTTCTTTTTTTTATTTTGCAATTTATCTTTATTTACATTCTATTGTATCTTATTGTATCGACTGTGATCATCCGATGAAAATCGACCAAAGGCCTCATAGTAATAGATAGATCAACAGAATGCTGTTCTTAATGCAAGCATTCTTCTTTGGTGATTCAAATAACAGGGATGGATAATCTTTGATTTATTCTAGTGCGATGTCCGTCAAGACCAACTTTGCCACAGAATGGCATTTTTAATTGCATAAAAATTAGATTTTCTGATAGCACTTCCAAATAAAAAATATAAAGATCATATATTTGGAACCCAAGATTAATAGAAAGATCGAAATGACTGATTTCTAATCGTTTTGTCACAACTGCGTGTCATATAAAGCACATGTCCATATTTGAGTTTTTCTGTCCCTTGGCAAAGGGCTGGCGCGCTGGCTGGATTACCCGACCCCGTCCCGCGGATAGGTGGCAAAGGGCGAACGTCCGAAACGTCGGCAACATGCATGTATAGTTCGAGAAATTGACTTTATATTTTTATCTGGAAGTACCATCACAAATGTTGATAATGAGATGGTTCTCCACGTGCCCGGATTCAAGTGTTAAATATAACCAAAAAGAGGCAAATTTCTACGGGCACTAGATGCTTTATAGAGAATTAGAGCCTACATCAAGTGTCCATACGTTGATGAAGTCACTAAAAAACACTACACTTCGTTCTTGAAAAGATTAGGAATCGAAGACTTGGTGAACCCATGGTTTTACGGTGGACAATCATTTAAGCGAATTTTTCATCCACCTAAAGAGAAGTTGCAGTGTGATGCTAATTGCAAATTCTGCCCCATGTCTGATAAACGCAATATGTGCTTCTCAAAATGCGTCATATATCAAATTAATTGTAATTTATGTGGTGAAATTTACATTGGACAAACTAAACGTCTCATCAAGTCTCGTCTTAACGAGCATTTGTTTTTAAATTCCTCTGATTCTGCTGTTCGGGAGCATTTTATTACAAAACATCCAAGTACTCAGCCGACAGTTAAGTGGAAAATCATTCATTCCGGCATAAAGAACTATCAAAAGAGGTCCATACTTGAATCTTTATATATAAACAGCATAGACTCTTCCAAACTGATGAACAATTGTAAAGGTGTGCAGCTTAACATTCTGTAACAATTTTTTATTATTTCTTTACCCTACTATTTTTCTTTTTAGTAGTATGCTTGCTTTGCCCTTTTGACCTTTGACGTTCAGTATCTATCTTTAATGATTTATTGATTTTAGTGTAAATTCTGTTTGCGATCTTCTTTACTTGCCATCACTTTATGTGCATGATTAAGGCGGATAGCCGAAAGCTCGCACAAATCAAATAAAGCATCTAGTGCCCGTAGAAATTTGCCTCTTTTTGGTTATATTTAATACCATCACAAATTCTAAATATCGCTAAATTAATTAAATTAGAGAGAGAGAATGTTTATTCAATCAAAAATGTGAATCAAAAGATATACGTGTCACATTTACATAAAATTCAACATAAATGAGTTCAGTTAATAATTGGAAAAAATCATTGATCGAAAAAAGTTGCAGATTGAGCAATGCTCATGTGTGGCAAAAATGAATTGCGGCGCGTAGTAGTCCTGCAGAACGGAACTGACAATCGTCAAGATGGAAGAGAGACAGGAACCAACTGTGCTATCAATGTATCTTGCTTAATCAAGTTATCAAATAGTCTTGTTGCCATTATACTTCTTCGTGATGTAAGATCTTCAGCAGATAAAGAGCCTTTAATCTTTATGCACCTATTCTGAAGACGCTGAAGACGCATTGAGTCATGCAAAGAAATTCCAATGAAGGCAGGGCAGACATAGTTAATCAAACTTCGTATTAAAGCATTGTACACAGTCATAAAATCCTCTTCATTTGTAACAGACTTAATTCTTCTCAAAATGTAGAGTCTCTGTGAGTAGTAAGGAATCCTCCCAACTGCGCACAGCGCCCCCCTCTGGAGCGCGCGTTGGGTTGGTGTGGTTCTGGGTCGACCGGCCGGGTGTGTCTTGGTCAACCGTCGTGGTTGTTCTTGGGCGGCGGTCTTTGTTTTTGGTGTGTAGGGATGGTTGTAGGTTTATTTTGTGTTTAGATTTGGTTTCCTGATGAAATTCTGGGTCGAAATGTTGTGTTTCTTGGGTCTATGTGTGGTTTAGATGTGTTTTTGAGTGAGAAAGTGGCTGTAGCGGCTAAACGAAGCCTCGTACGTGAAAATGGACGGTGGATTTGGACTTTTTGGCCAATTTTGGGTGTTGTTTCCAGCGTCATAGGGCTAAAAATGAAGAACTTCGACCCCCCCCCCTCGGCAGCGTTTCTTCCAACTTTGGTTCTAGAGATCGTAGAAAGTCGTGCAATAGCTCGTTTGAAAGCTAAGAGTGCCATAAATTCATTGGAAAGTACAGTTTGGCCCTATCTTTCATTGCTGAGGCTTGAGAGTGACATTGAGACTTTTTGTCATGTTAGAGCGCCGTCAGAGGTTGAGTTTTGTGTTTTGGACTCCAGCGGGCAAACGAAGCATCGGACGAGAAAACTGAGACCGGATTTGGAATCAGCTTGATGTCATTGGCCAATGAGGAGCACATCCAATGAGAATCCAGCATTTCTCTATAAATAATGAGGTTTTCAGAGTGACAATCATTCTATCTTTGAGTCGCACAGGTGTCGGACGCACGTTCTCCCTCTACATTCCTATTATATTATCCATCTGAAATGGTAAGTCGGAACCTTCCTTCCTCTCCTTCCATGAGTGTTAACTTAATAGCATCTCCTTTACTTCAGGCATCTACTACATCTACTACATTTACAGGACAAGATAGTGTTCAGACGTTACAAGGATCACTACAATCAGATCGTCTTATGTTGAGGCCAGTAGAAGAGACAACAAAGGTACATAATCCTACCCCACTACAGCGTAAATTTAGACAAGTCATAAGTTACTAGGATCATAGCATGGTATTGCAAACGGGAATGCTTCCTTCCACTGAAGTGAAGATAATGAACAATCAGTATGGGGACTACGTAGGCATTCCTGTGAATCTATAGATTCGTCGCCGACTCGGTATTATTGAAGAGTTTGCAACATTAAACATGGACATCCCCACTCCCCTTAGCAACGAATGGAAGGCGAGAGACGACAATGATACTCCATATAGAAAGATATGGGATGGTAAAAAGCTTTCTTTACCACTATCGCATTGGTGCTCATACTATAAAAAGGAAGGAGATGAAGTGACACCCATCAGATGTGAAGACCTCGCAGAAGGCACTTGGAATATTGGTTTTGCTATCAGTGGAATATACTATGGCTATCACCAGAACAACAAATTAGCCTCTATATCGATGCATGCTCAATCCATTCTATATATACCAAAGCAACCAGACGCTCATGACACTATTGATCAAATCCTCAACGAGAGCGGTACAAAGCGCAAGTCAGAGAAGAATGCTTCCGCTAAACGCAGGCCAAAGAAGGAGAATCAGTAGTCCTTATCTATCTCTACCTTATGACAATTCGCTCATGTGCTTTGAGTGTCGTAGACGTCGACTTATCAGATACATTTTACTTCTTCGCTGCTATCATGTTATTTGTGTATTTTGTCGTGAATAGAATCGATGTACTTCATCATTTTGTAATATGTTATCGGACTCTTCATCAGATGAGTAAAAATATGTAATTTCCTTTTTAGTCATCTTTCACCATTTTTATGGATTGTGAGGGTGAGCTTGTACAGGAGCTCAGTGCTATTGCTATGGACAATTGGTCGTATCAAATTGTTAGTGTCTGCCATCAACATGCCAAGTGTGATCCCAACGCTGATAGCTGGACGAGAAAACACATCAATGGACTTAATCAGCAATACTTGCAAGACTATGGCTTTTCTAATGAATGTGCTCTTCTTATTGACTTTAAAAGATGGTTAGTAGCTTTTAATGTTGTATGTATCTTTTGCAATGATCCTACTAAGGAGAAGAAACTATTTCCAATTCTAATCATCAATATATTCTACTTCCACCTTGGGATAGTAGAGTTAATCAACACCACCATGAAGTCATAAAACGTTTTAAGGAATAGTGTACCTATTTTAAATGTTTGCTGTAGTCGCTACATTCATAATCAGTGCTTTTTTCCTCCATATCTCAACGCTGCTAAAGTAATGTTTGGTCATTATTGCTCTTTATATGATAGCTATCAACTGTATCTATTTTATCTGTTTCAAACCCAAAATTTGTAATTCATGCTTGTTAAAGTCGTTTAATAAATGCTTTATGAAGAGATTTGTTATTTTCATGCAAAGGGTGGGATAGATGAAGGATGATAATGTCTTTCTCAAATGATTGTGGAACATTACATTTTCATAGACAAAGCTTAAAGGGAACTATTCAAGATTATGTGATAACTTTTCATAAAGATGAGATCAACATCAAATTAGTTATTGGTGATACTAGCACTCTATTTTTGAAGTTAATGGATGCGTTTTCTAATAGAATTATAATGGCGAGATTAGTTGCAAAAATTCATTTCAGCCATTTTGGGAAAGAAGAGGTAGAGGATCGTTTCTTTCACTTTGCTTCTTATTTGATGGAAGTTGTAGATAATCGCGAAGAAATTTTTGAAAGACATATGGGAAAAATTGCTCAACGTCTTGATGCATTTAACCATCATGGTAGCAGTTTAGTGATTGAAGCGATTTCACATATTCACATTCAACTTTGTATAAAAGAAACTTAAAGATGCAATGGTACTTGATCGTAGCACAATTGGTTTTCGAGTTGTGTCTGCTTACTCTCGAAGTATATTCCATCTGCACATGTGTATATTATTTAGAAAAGGCTAGGACGTTCATGTCTTCAAAAAGACTCGCGTTAAAAGTTGTTAGCAAGAGTGAAAATATGTGCGATGTATGTAAGCGAAAGGATGGAAGTGAAAAACGCATCTTTAAGAGATATAAGCATACTTTCTGCCAGCGATGTTTCATGCGATACTGTATTCAACTTTGTCAATGCAGTCACTGTGATATAGCTCATTTTGAGTGTCACTTCTGTCATTAAAGTTAGCACCTATGCAAATGTGGAAAAATCAAGTTGTGACACTGGTTAAGAGAAAAATGGCGAAACGCAAAAGTCGAAAGTCTTCAAAATTTTCTGAGGCCATTCGAGCTCTTTAACGAATGAAAGGAAATCAGCGATATAATGCTATACGACATGCTAATGATAAATTTATTCGAGAAATTGTTTCTCATGTGAGAAGTTTGAGGACAAAGAAATTATCACCACAACAACGAAAGTTACTTAAGCGACATACTACAAAATTGCAATTCATCTCCAATCCTAAAGTTACCCTTCAAAGAAAGAGGAAAACTCTAACACAAAAGGGTGGTTTCCTTTCAGTGTTACTTCCGCTGTTAGCTCCTGTAGTAGGTGACCTATTGGGTAGGATCTTATTGGTAATCCCGTTTTGTATACTGATCATTCACAGATAAAAATTAAACTAAAAAAACTACTTGACAAAGAATCGAGGATATCGAATCCAACGTTTCAAAATAAGCGAATATTTCCTTACAAATGGACGAAAGAAAACAGTTTAAAATTTGATCAAAAAATGTTTAATATAAAATGCTCAGAATTATCAAATGAGTTAATAATCAATCCAATAAATACGAGTGAGATATATAGGGAATTGATAACAATTAGAAATTGTGCAAATAATTCTAAAAAAATAATTCATAGATCAAAATATTCTAAAAATATAACAAAATTAAGGAAAATTTACAGGAAAGATGTTGCAATATATAAAAAAGACAAATCTAATGAAAGTTTACGAAAACTTATGTATTCAAGAAAAACATTACAAAAAGAAATAAGAAAAGAAAAGCGAAAAATGAAAAATGAAAATTTAGAAAAATTGATAATTGCAAAAGAAAATAATGATCATAAGACATACTGGCATTTGATAAACAGCAAGAAGAAAAAATTCATCACAAGTAATTTAAACTCAGTTAATTTCTTAAACGAATTTAAGAATGCCGATATATCTTTGCAGCACATGACAAGTAAGGAAGTAATCGAGCTGACATCTACAATTTCAAATGAAATTTTAGATAAAGAAATAACAATGAATGAAATAAAAAAGCATCTAAATACTACAAAAAACGGCAAATCAAGTGGACCAGATGAACTTGCATCAGAAATGCTTAAAGAATCAGAGAACACTTTACCTATATTGCTGCTCCTATTTAACCAATTACTAAATAATAAAGATGAAATCCCATTTGCTGAAAGTTGGATAGTACCTGTATACAAAAAAGGAGATAAGAACGTTACATCTAGCTATCGTCCTATAAATTTAAGTTCAAATGTCGAGAAATTGTTAACAAAAATTTTGAATGAAAGATTAAATCAATGGCTAAAAGAAAATGATGTCATTCATCTAAGTCAAACAGGATTTCAAAAAGGAAGCTCAACAATGAACAATATTTATATAATAAAAGAAATATTGCAAATTTACAAAAATAGTAAACATTCCTTATATATAAGTTTCATAGATTTATCAAAAGCGTTTGATTCGATTCCCAAAACAATACTTATAGAGAAACTGCATTCATTGCTTCCAAATAGTAATTTTCTCCACCTTCTGAAAAGATTAATTACGGATAAAAGATATAAAATATTGTACGATGGTGTTGAATCTGAAGCATTTAATCTACAAAAGGGTCTACCTCAAGGAGATAGTTTATCACCAACCCTATTTTCTATATTCATGAACTCTTTAGCGAAAGAAATTTACGCAAATATTGAAGCCACAAATGCCGCGACAATTGACAGTATTCACATACCATGTCTGATATATGCAGATGACATTCTCCTAATGAGTAATGATAAAGTTGGCTTGCTCAAGCAAATAGAAATAGTCAACAATTTTTGCAACGTCAATGGTCTTAAAATTAATTACGACAAAACTAAAATTATGATTCATAATGTTGCATCTGAAAATGATTACTTAGATATTAACTTAAACAATGATACAAAGCAAATCGAAATAGTCAAAGAATATAAATACTTAGGATTTTGGATATCAAATAATACTAAAAGACATTTGCTTTCACTAACTAAAAAAGGAAATAAATCAGCCTACCTAACCAACAAAAAATTGAAAGAACTTGGAGAAGTTAATGGAACAATTGTAAGGAATACCTTTGAAATGCTAGCTTTATCAAAAATGATGTACGGTGGAGAATTTTGCTTTCATAACAAATTGTCTGAATTAAATAAAATACAGTTTCAATTCTATAAACGTTTCTATCATCTGTCAGCTACAACTGCAAACTACCGTTTGATAGGTGAATTTGGATTACTCCCTCTAGAATATTATTTCTATAAAGCAGCAATCAATTTTTGGATTAGAATTCTTTTCAGTCAAAATGAATGTATTATGAAAATTTGCTTTGATCATATTTCACTCAATTCGAATAGCAATAACTACTTATATACATGGTCTTGGAGAATAAGAGGACTTATCAAGCGATTAAATCTATCACATCTTGAAGAAAACATAATCAACTTCAATTTAACTATTGGACAATGTAAAAATATTATTAAAACTAGATTGACTGAGCATTTTAGAACTGAATGGATAAATGACGCCAAAAGAAGTCGCACTGGAACCGATTATTTGGAATCAGCACAATTTGATTGCTCAATAAAACATTATCTGACCCTAAATTTAGCACATAAAGATATAGCACCATTGTTAAAAATGATGTGCGGAAATCATAATTTAGCGGTAAGAACAGGAAGTTATCGAAATAGATTAGAATATGAAGAAAGAATATGCAGTTTATGCAATGATAGAACAATAGAAACTGTATTTCATTTTGTTTGTGAATGTTCAGTGTATAATGATATCAGATTGCGTTACATACCATATCTTATTGATGTTTCGAAGCAAAATTTCTATGGTTTGTTACAAAGACTGAATGTTGGAAGCATTGTTAAGTTAAGTAAATATATCAAAGCGGCAAATGACGTCAGAACTAAAGCCATGTTGGTTTGCAACCATGCAAATTTGGCTGTAACATCGATTGACAAAGTGAATACGGCTCAACAGTAACAAAGAGCGAGACATCACACTAGAATTTCCAGTCTAGCTTTCGAAGCATATACGAAGTCACCGAGGTCCGGAACATCACCAATTTAACATATTTAATTTTTCATAAATCGCGATCCTTTGCAGGTAAGATGAATTGCATTATCATTTACTACTGATTAACAAAATATATGCACATTGCTCAATGACATACATGCATTACTTATTTATTAATAACATTCTGTTCCGGACCTCTTAATAATTAAGATTGCATAGCTTGATGTAAAGTAATCTGGGATTCCACTCATTAATAAAACATATAATAAAATCACGCCGTTTATATATGTCTTCGCTAATGTGGTTATAATTACTATAATGTGCTGTTTCGTGATTTAACTTCATTCACTGAAATACATGAACCATTGATTGTCCTCTCCTTCCAGCATTTCATTCATAGTTTTCATCTTTTCATGACACATCGACATCATTTGTAAATATTCCATACTATTCACACATTGTAATAACGAATGTGGATCTACATGTACGTGTTCTCATCATTATTTTTGTATATTATCAGTGCCCTCATTGACTTGTTAATTTCATTTGTTATCATTTTATCACCCCAGAAACGTGTTTTCAATTTGAGAATAAACGTTCTGATATTCTGATATTCTGATATTCTGATATTCTTTAATCCTAAGCGTTAACTATGCAAATATTGAACCCCAAAGTATTAAAATGGATTTAAGACTTCAATGTGATAAAGTTCTGACTGTATCAGGTCCATCCCATGCAGGTAAAACTGTTTCCACTCTGAATTTGCTAGATAAAAGAAAAGAGTTGTTTAGGGAACCTATCAATCGAGTGATTTGGTGTTATGGCATTTATCAACCGTCACTCTTTCAGGAATTGCAACGTCGTAACTTTATTCGAAATGAAGGACTTATTCCAGTGGATAAGATTCAGTCTAATGATGTCGTTGTATTGGATGATCTATTAAAAGAAAGCAAGAATTCTAAAGATGTTACAGATATGTTCACTCGCGCAGCACATCACAAAAGATGCTTTATAATCTATATCACACAAAATTTGTTTCCTGATGGGAAGAAGCCCGCACACGAAACCTGAATACACACTATTACGCTATTTTCAAGAATCCACGAGATAGAAGTCAACTTGAAATTTTAGCGCGACAAGTTGCGCCAAGAGGTTCAAAAGCCTTAATTGAAATTTTTCAAGCAGCAACTGAAAAACCACACGGTTACTTATTCATTGATTTTACACAGGAGTGTCCGGAAGAATTTAGATTTCGAAGTGATATTTTGAAAGTGCCTATGATTATCTACAAACTATGAGTTCTTATTCTCGCATGGTTGTTATTCCTCAGGATGAATATGTGCAATTGACTGCCATGCAACAAGTAAGACAACCTCTCGCAAATCAAATTTATAAGAATGAATTAAATTATCAACAAAATGCGCATATCAAAGATCCACATCGTGCTGTATTATCACAATCGGAAACTGTCGAAGAATTAAAAAGTTTGAAGAATAAGATGCGTGACTCTGTTTCGACTGCTACATCTTTAGCATCTTGCGCACATGCAACGTTGCTTTTCAACACCATTGAACCATATCTCACTGTGAATGATAGAGGTGAAATCATTTCAGATGAAAATGAAATTATTAACGCTTCACGTTATGAAGACTTGATTCAGTATGCAACACGCAGAAAGCGCCGTCAAGGCTTTGTCCCACCTGGTTGGTCTTACCTTCTTAAACTATTGAAAAAGCACAATGTTCCAAAATTTGCTTTGAATAATGAAACATTGAAAGAACTTGATTCTATTTCAGCAGTTGATGCTACTTCATCTATTTCACCGGTTAAGAGTAAAATGAAAATGCCAAGGAATTGGTTTAAGAGATCACCTTCTAAATCCCCTCCCACACCCATCAAGCAAACAAGGGTAAGAGAACGACGTGGAAGAAGTCCTCCAAAGAAAAACATGTTCTCAGACTATTAATATGAAGCAGATGTGTTGCTTACCATGTAATGAGCCGCCGAAAGTAAATGTATCTGTAACTTGTACTTGCTGTGCCAGCTCTCACAATGAGACTCCTAAGCAATGTAAACGTAAATCCCATAAATCGTGTGGTTGCTGTAAATGCAAAAAGGTTAGAAAGCAAAACATGAGAAGAAGGAGGAAGAGTTAGTCGTCATCGGATGAACTTTTAAAGTCAATATATTATGATGTAAAACATCCTGCAGGATTTGCATCTATAAAGAAATTGTCAAAAGCGAGCGGTCTTCCACACTCACAAGTTAAACAATGGTTAAAGGGTCAAGCTACATATACACTCCACAAACAAGCGAAAAATAAGTACCGGACCCGTCATTATATTGCTCATGACATTGATGAACAGTGGCAAGCAGATTTGTGTGACGTTGCTGCTATTTCAAAACATAACTCGGGACACAATTCTATCTTAACCGTAATTGATATTTTCTCGCGTTATGCGTGGGCTCAACCTTTAAAAACTAAAGAAGGTAAACGAGTAGCAAAGGCATTCCAGTCAATTTTCGGAGAGGGTCGTATTCCAAAGAGAATTCAGAGTGATCAAGGAAAAGAGTTCGAAAATCAGCATGTGAGAAGATTATTTGAGAGATATGATATTGAGCTGTTTAGTGTAAAGAGTGCTTATGAGGCTGCACTAGTTGAACGTTTTAATCGCACATTAAAGATAGCTTGTGGCGACATTTCACTGCAAACCTAACACAAAATTGGACAAAGGTTCTACAAGATACACTCCATGCCTACAATCACTCTATTCATCGTTCTATTGGACTCAGACCAGCGGATGTGAATGCTGACAACGTAGAAAGAGTGCGTGAAACATTCCAACACAAGCGTAATAATGCAAAAAGTGATGTGAAAATAGGTAATAAAGTTCGCATATCAAAAGTTAAGAGTGTTTTTGCCAAAAGTTATCTCCCGAATTGGGCAGAAGAAATTTTCACAGTTTCAAGTATCAATAAAAAAGACTCCCCAACAATTACAAGTTGAAAGATTACGATAATGAGGACATTGATGGTAGCTTTTATCGTGATGAGATTGAGTTGGTCACTCAAAGTGAAACATATTTAGTAGAGAAAATTATTCGAAGTAAGAAACGCCAAGGTGAAGAATGGTGTCTTGTTAAATGGGTCGGTTATCCTTCAAGTATGAACTCTTGGATGCGTCGTGCAGACATCTTTCATCTACGCGATCGTCAGTGATTTATGCAAAGATATAACTTGTAGTGTCAAGGTCTAAGTTATGAATCCGACTGCATCGTTTTATTCACGCCCCTCCTATCTAAGTGGCGTTGGTGCAATTTACAGCGGCACCCGCCGTAAACGCTAAGTTACCATATTTGGTGCGCTGAAATCTGTTGTAGCACCTCTCTTATCTACTGTCGGAAGATCTTTAAAACGAACTTTTTTCAATAATGCTGTTGGCTTTGCTGGTGATGTTGTTAATGATATTAACAGTGGTAAAAATGTTAAGAGTACTCTACTAAATCGTGGGAAGGAACGCGGTTTAAGAACATTACACCAAACTTTTAATGCTACTCAACAAAAGAAAGCACCTAAACGAATGAATGTTAGAAGAAAACGAAAACAGGGCGGAGGTGGTAAGAAGCGAGCTTCAAACAAAACTAAGAAAAGGCATTCACGCTAACGGCGCGCGCGCTGTAATCTTTCATCAAGTGCTAAACGACGACGCTGTCATAACTTCTAATCATGGAGTGCAAAACTTCAGGCTTTTGTTTGTTTGATCAACAAGCCATTCAGACAGGTATTCTTAGTTCAAGTGTTGTAGATTATCATCCTCGTACAGTTGAGAATACTGGTCCTATTGAATTTGTTATTCCTGGCGCTAGCGATGATTACATTGATTTGAGTTATGCGATGGTTGATGTGAGGTTTAGAATTCAGCAAGCAGATGGAACTGCTATTGACGATACACATAAAGTTGGTCTGAACAATTTACCGCTGGCTACATTATTTCGCGATGTTTCTCTAACTATTGGAGAGTAACAGGTGAAAGGTGGTCAAAGCGATTATCCCTATAAAGCATATTTGAATGCTGTATCACAGTTTCATCCAGCAGCTCAAAACAGTCATATGGAAGCCATGGGATGGTATAGAGATCAAGCAGCACTATTTGATAGTGAGACAAACACTGGTTTTGTAAAGCGATCTGCTTTTATTAAAGATAGTAAAGTATGTCAGCTATATGGTCCACTTAATTTAGACTTCTTCAGACAATCAAAATTTTTACTCTGTAATACCAGTATGCGACTCAAACTTACATTGAATAAGCCTGTATTTTTGTTGAATGCATTTGCTTCAGTTGTGAAATTTAAAATTCATGTGGAAGATATTACGCTATACATTCGTCGAGTGGTAGCTAATCCAAGTGTAATTAGAGGACATGCTGAGGGTCTTAACCGCAACAATGCCATTTATCCCATTCAACATACAAAGCTTCTCACATCTACTATTCCTAAAGATCAAAAGAGTTTTATGAAAGATGGTTTATTTCCATCAGAAGCGCCAAAGCTCCTCATGGTAGCAATGTTTGAAAATGATGCATTCAATAGTAATGTCAAGAAGAATCCTTTCAACTTCAAACACAACAATTTAAGTGAAATTGCTTTACGTGTAAATGGTGTTAGCCATCCTGGTCCACCCTATAAACCAGATTTTACTTCTTATCAATTTCTGCGTAGTTATGTTGATTACATGAATGTCTTTGGCTTTTACAATACAGACGATACCAACGGACTCACAATGAAAGAGTTTAAAAATGGATATACTATTTATGCATTTGATTTGACTGCTGACAGCGATATTAGTGCACCTTATCGTCAAGCTAACGTTCCTCATAATATTCGCTTGGATCTGGAGTTCAAAACAACGCTAACGGAGACGATCAATGTATTAATTTATTCAGTCTTTGATTCAAGTATTGAAATAACTAAGTATCGTGACGTGATTCTTCAATATAATCGTTAATGAGTTGGTTGAATGCCGACGATATAAAGACTAAAGTGCAGCGTAATGCAGATGAAGCTACGTTGAAAGCTTTTGATAATGTGTATTCGCTAGATACCTTACCACCTGCAGTAAATCACTATCCCATCTTTATTGTGCTAAACACTCATTCGCAGAATTTAGGCGGTGAGCATTGGAAAGCTATCTTTATTGGAAAAGACAGACGTGGTGAACTATGTGACTCTCTTGCTCAACCTCCAAATATACCAACACAGCAGTGGTTGAGAAAGCATACTCGTCAATATCAACGAAATGAGCGCATACTGCAACATCCACTTTCATCAACTTGTGGCGCTTTCGTATTGTACTTTATTTTAAAACGTTCACATGTACACCAATTTAAATCTGTTATTCAAAAGTTTTTATGTAATCCATCTTCTAATGAAAAGATGATTTGTATGTTCTATCATGATTTGAAATAAAAAGCATCATGTTGGAATAAAAATTGTTTTTATTTTGCAATCCGTTGGTTATGTACATACTCAATTAGATAGTCTAGGATTGTATCTGCTTGCATTTCAGATTTCAGTCGAGTAATGATCACTTTACTATTATGAAAGATTGCAACATGTACAGGTAACCAGCAACTAATGAGAGCCGCGGGAAAAAGTTCTGGTTCATAACACAAATTGAAACTGCTGGTATGAATCTTTAAAAACGATACATATTCACTCAATTGAGTAGAGATCACCATATTATCCACAGTCAGATTCGACATCACACACTTCTCCCTCTTCCATATCCGTCGTAGTCGTTTCTGCAGCTCTAAGCGCATAAACCGTGCTGATGAATGAGAAAGGGTGCCGAGAATCAGAACAGTCCCATTTGGGAAGAGTTGAAGATTCCGTAAATTGCTCATCTTCACCACTAACATTTGCGGTCGACCCGGATAATACTTGCTGTTTGGAATTTATTGATGTAATGTCGCGAGATCGATTTTCGTGTAAAGTCTGATGGGTCAGAGAATGTTGACGATGGTGTAGCGATGACGTTTCATGATGAAGAAATGAGTAAGTAGAGCGATGTATCTTCCTTTTATACTTTTCCCAACTGCCTTGATGAAATGTGAAGTAGGTAGAAAGCTGTGAATGATAGATTTGAATTCCCTGTTTGTTGAGTCGCAACCATATGCGATTTCCTATGCGTGAATGTCTTTTCATATAGAAGTATTTGAAGTCCTTCAAGATATGATTTAGACATTGAAAATGTCGATATGATGAAGCAAATAGTCTTCTCACATTTCCAGTATAATCTTTGAAACAGACGTTTTGTTCATGATCAATCTCAACATGTTGCAGGAAATCCAATTTCCAAGTCTTCATGATGGAGTGTGACATCGTGTTGAAGATGGTGTCTGATTAAGATTTGCGTAGCAATGCGATGAACTCGCGTCGAATGAATGACATAATGGAGCGATGTACACATCTTTTATATTTTTCCCAATTACATTTGCGAAATGAGAAATAGATGGAGAGATGAGAATGATCGATTTGAATTTCATTTCTGTGATGTTGAAGCTAAACTTGATTACCCAAGGAGATGAATTTCAACGTTTTGAAATATTCCAAATCCCTCATGATATCAATAAAGATTGAAAAATTGTCGCCATGTTAATGTAATTCCTTTCGATGTATTTCCATAAGAATTCTTGAAATGAACGTTTCCATCGCGATCAACTTTAATATATTGTAGATATAAATAATAATTAAATAATTAAATGTATAGATTACCGAAATGAAAATGTCATTCTATCATATTTTGCTTAGCAATGTGGCAACAAATAGATTTGTTGGCAATCGAGCTGCTATCTTTTCTACTCCCATTGCTAATACACAACAGCTGAATGGGAAGTGGGAAGTAGGCGTCACCCAACTTGTTCACAGTGACTATGTGTATACTTTTGATCATTAAGTGATGACTATTAATATGAGACGTACAGATGCCTATCAGTGTGAAGAGGGATGTCGAGTTTACATTCCGAAATGGCCGAAGAAAGACTTCTCAACATGTAAAAAATTCTTATTTGATTTCCTGAATAAAGCATGTAGACACATTGTCGAGTTTACTCCCTACAATGGTGAATATGATCATATGTATCATACAGTTGATAAAGATTGGATTGTTGCTTTGAGTCCGAGTTTAAGAAATGATTTAGGTTACTTTGCTAGCACCTTGACACGCTATGATAATTATAAAGCTAATTACTATCCAAGAGGTTGCAAAAATTTAACTTATAAAGAGAAAACCTATTATGTGGATCTTATTCCGAAAAATGAAAAGACGTTGGTGAAGAAGATTGTGATTAGGGCAAGAAAGACGAACATGACTCCTGAAACATTATTGAAGAAATTTAATTATCTCCTTCGAGTAGATGGTGAACAAGTGGCAACATTAACTTACAACAAAGGTTCTAATAGTATCGTGATCAATAAACTAAAGGATGATGATCTAGTATTGGTTTGTTCAGAAGATTTTCATCAGTTCTTGCGACATCGTTCTGCAGCTCTTCATGGGACATTTAATGTGCGCCATCTGGGACATAATATTTCAAATCTATTTGATACAGAATGGTCCGTATCTTCATACAGAAAGTGTATAGATCCTTTAGGTGGTATCTTACATAAAACAAGAGTGTTGACATTTCGCATTATCACTTCAGTGAAAATGTCTATAAATTATTTGAATGAAGTGATTAATGAACAGCATATCTCTTTTTCTGAAAAAGAAGGTGTTCTGTCTCTTAGTGTAAGTGGGAAAAATATTGAGCTGATAATTGACAATACCCTAATGGACATTTTGGGATTTGATCAAAATATCTTTAAAAGTGGTACTGTAACAATAGCTAGCGCGAGCATATCGTTATCGCGTCGTATTAACTATTTTCAGATATATTCCAATATTGATGAAGATGTACGTGTGGGAGATGTTGAAGCTCCATTGCTAGCAATGATGCCCTACCAACCAAAAAGCAATAGTACTCTATCTGAGCATACTTTTCAGAAAGTGCATTATACAAACTTAAAATCAAACTATATGCCACAAATTGATATTGCAATTTATGACGATGCTGGTGGGTAGATTCCTTTTCATAAAGATGCTGTGACAAGTATCACACTCCATTTTCGAATGAAGAATTAATGCAAAAGTGTGGAAATATATCTTTCCAATGTGAATGATATGGAAAGTGAAAATAAGGATTCGTTTCTAATTTACTTACCCAGTAATGCTTCTAAATAAATTTCCTAATAATAAACCATCAGACTATCGAGTAGAATTAAATCGTCCATTACTTCTAGAAGGTGAATGGGAAGTAGGTGTTTCCAGCATTTGTTATGATAGTAATATTCAGAATGTGAATGAATTGGAAGAAATGGTATTGACTCCTCGCACCCATGATGGAATAACGATGAATAATGCATTCAAGTTTCCATACAATTTAACATCAGATGGAAAGTGTAACTATGAATGGAATCAGTTAGAATCAGATTATTATGGATCATCAGATAAAGATAAAATCATTAAGGCATTCAATAATGCAATGCTTCTATTATGAAAAATAAGGGTCAGAAAGTTTATGAGTTCACTATCTATGAATGGCACGGGAGACACTTCTATCGTTTTCACTCTTTTACTAAAGGTCTTACATTGAGGTTGGATAATGAATTCTATCCACATCTCGGTTTTGGACACAGTCTGCATCTGACATCAATGGCTATTGCAAATGTTACAAAAGTCCATTCAAACCGAATAAGCAAATTTCATTATAAATTTAAAATATTTGATGAAGATGCTGTAGAATGTGAAGAACGCATCGTTTTGAGAAAGCGTGGTGTTCAACCTTTATCACTTATTGAGTTAGTAAAACGATGGAATGAGACTGTGGGTAAGAAGTATGGAGAGAAAGTCATGGCTGAGAAGGTTAAGTTGGTTATTCAAAAATATAATGACAAACTTACAGTTTATTTCTCTCCAACCTTGCGTCATTTTGTAAGACATGTATCGCCTATTAATGGAAGCGGTTTGGTTTGTGCTTCTCATGAATATCACACTAAAGCAGATTCAGTTAATGATGAATGGTGGGTGGACATCTATGGTGATCGCATCAAGAAAATTTACCAATCTCATCAAGAAACTTAAGTTAGTATCAATACAATGCCACGTCTATACAATACAGTTGAAAACTTTATTCGTGTCATAAATCCATATATACAACATAAGTTGAAGCAAGTGTTGAAATTAGATATGATGCAAAGGCACATCACATTTCATTTTCAATTAAAAATCAAAGTGCTCTTCTGAAGCTGGGTGATCACATTCAATGTCAATTGAGTAACAATTTGAAAAAACTCTTTGGTTTTTCATTGCTACTAGTTAAGTTTGCTCATTCATACACGATTGGTGTAGGAATACCAATGACACTTGATATACATGAACAGCATCTCTACATTCAAAGTCATCTGATTTCACCTTTTTCTGTTGGTGAGAAAAAAGAATACATTTCACGTAATTTCATTCATGATAAGGACGCTTCCTATGGAATCGTTGAAAAGATGTTTAAACCTATTTTCTACCATCCTGTTATCAAACAAACTATCCCGTCTATTTCTCTCAAAATTACTAATGGTTTACATGAGTGCATTCATGTGAAAGATACGAAATCCCTCATAACTTTAGTGTTTCGGAAAACAAAGTAAATTCATTGTAAAATTTTATTGAAATAAAAAGACATGTATGAAAAGTGTTTTGAAGAAGTGTTGACAAAGTGGGAAAGTCTTTTCACAGATATAGTGGGAATGAACTCACTGTAGGCATATATTCACAAGAAAGTGCAACCTAAAGCGATATATAAAACAACAATGAATATCAACAAAAAAACATCATCAAAATACTGATTTAAGAATGAATCTATTTACACATCTCCTGAATGTGGTAGTGTGAGTTTAATTCTTTTGGGTGGTGATATGTTTGTGTCAGGATGTCCATGTGTTATGTCCTATCCAACACCTCTCATCTTCCCACGCTGAAAGTGCTCGCTTCCTAAATGTATGAGTTTTTACCTGATGTGTCTTTGATTTTGAGATGGTCATGCTGACAAACGTTATGTTCTTATTTATGTAGGCCATCTTATAGGCCCTATGTTTCATATTTACAACAATCGATTTAGATATGCCTTTTGCGCGCTTAATACTGTCACCGGAGTCTTTTGGTTTCATAGAATATATTTTAGGACGAAGAAGAATCATTTCCTTAATTTTCTCTCCTGCCATTTCATCTTTAAAGCATCCTAATTTTGCTTCATTTTTAGTAGAGTATAGTTGGTGATCTGTAGGATAATTTGACGTATCAAAATAATTTTCTAAAGATTTTCCTACTTTATTGAAATTTAATTCTTTCTCAGCAGCGATACTTAAAAAGAAACTGTCGGTATCACCGCCCAGCAAACGCACGTCTTTAATTAGAGGGCATGGTTTTAATATTCTGTAGAAGAGTTGATACATTTCAAGCTTGGAATAATCTAACACAGCTTGTCCAATGTAGATGGGCTTGCACAACTCTACTTCTGATTTTATCATTTTAACACCAACCAACTGATCATCTATAATATCTCTATCAATAAAGAGACGTGATGTCGCTAACTTTTGAAATTTATCATTATGATTCACAAGTTTATAGTTAATGCGCTTTCTAACGTCCTCCATCGTCTTACCAAAAAGACTTTTATTCTTATATTTATAGAAACCCTTTTCTAAATTACTTTGGGCTAGTGCACGTTCCTGGATGTTACTATTAATATGAGGTTTCAGAAAGGCTTTCTGTCTAAATTTGATAATGCGGTGAACTGTTTTTAAAACCATCCTCATTTCTAAATAAAATTTTAAGATAGAGAAGTGGACTAAATAATTTTCTTTATCAAATTGAGTAAGCAAAAGTTTACGGCAAGACTTATACTTGGTCTGTCCGCTTCCTTCCAAATCTTTATGAAATTACTTCATAAAGTCCGAAAACATATCTTCACCACTTTCTGCCTGATTCGGGTGCAAGCGGAAAATCCACAGTTTTATTTTTAATACTATTTGGATAGATAAGATCTATCTCAAAATAATATCCCCAATCACCATTATCTGGAATAGCTAGTATGTTTGAAGGGTTGGAGAAATGCTGAATTTCATTATCACCCAACCAGCTAAACTCAGAGTGAGGTAAACGTTTGGAAAGTGAACTACCATATAAATTAATCTGGTCATAGTACTTTAGATGAATCTGATCATCATCTACTATTTTTGATTTTATTTGATGTCTATTTACAAATGTGAGACCACCGCGAATTCCTCGCTCAAATAAATTATACATCTCTGGATCTTGCAAAAGATGGATGGTCTCTCCAGTCATTTTAAAAGCAGACTGGAATGACATGGCTGGAAGACTGACAAAGTGAACAGGATCTAATTTATCTTCTTCTAATGCCACTCGTCGAAACTCCTGAAATACATCAGCCAGCAAAAATACGTCTAATTTTAGATAGGCAATCATATAATCGCTTAACGTTTGACAGGCAAATTTTGTCCATGCAACTTGAGCATGATTGTAATCTTCTACCTTGCATTCTACACCAGTCAAATCATTTTTATATTTGTCTATTGATGGAAGAGAAGTGTCACTACGTTTAGAAATGTTATCAAAGTATGCATATGGAAACACCCCTTTGCGTGTGATGACTTCATCCGTCAAGTTAGGATGTTGTTTCTTCAAATTTTGAATTAGTGGAAGAGACTTAAGATTTTGAATGAGAGATGCTAGTGATGAAGCCATGAATTGATAGGAATCTAAAAATTTTATATCAAAATAGACTGTCTTATTTTTTTTAGTTTTGTCAACTGCTACTTTTGCTGTCATGGCCATGAACTTTTCTCTCGTTTGAGCTATTACACTTAACTTCCACTCTTTTATTTCTCCTAACTCCCTTTTATTATCATATGACTGTCATAACCCTTGAAGTTATGAAAAATAACGGGTAGAGTACGTCGTTTGAATCTCAGTGAAAAATTACATCTTGTACATAGCGCGTTTCTAAATTTACCAGTGATGTGATCATGGTCGCGCACTTTCTTGATTTTATCTTCATCAAACGTTTTATTACATTTTGGGCAGACTTTGCAACTTTCAAATTTAGTTGATCATCTGCTGACATATTCAATGATCTGCGTTGGAGTTCACTATCATATTTTTGCTGAAATTTGACAGCGCTTTTGAGGAATTGCAAGAATTTATGGATACAATCCTCACCTTGCCAGACGTGCATTTTATTATTTTTATTTTTGAAGTAATAATGCCATACCTCAAAACATGATATGGCTGCCGCTTTATGGGTGTTATCATCAATATAGCATTCGATGTCAGCATAGATAACACGAAGAGGACTTAATTCATCACCTTTCTCTCTATATGAAAACTCTTTATCTTTGGGCATGCATTCTATTTGCAGTTTACCTCGCTTACACCATTCATAGTGTGTTTCAAATTTATCTTTTGACCAGAAGGGGCGCATACAACGGTCACATATGAAATACTCTCCTCTTCTAGATGTAAAGTGGGAATATTGTCGAGTCATTTTAGAAATACCACAGTAATGGCAATTTTCACTATCATTTTGATATACTAGCAGGAGATTGACTACCCGATCATAAGTTGATGAACGGTTGTTGTAGCGCACACCCTTAAGCCCCTCTTGCCAGATGTGAACAACTATTTTAATTTCATTTAATTTTTCAAATTTCTCTATATCTTTAAACTTCATGTCTTCGCTATTGCAGTCATCAAACTTCAATGCATTCTCCCATTCATGATATTTGCTTCTACGGAAACGGTTGTTCTGTACATCATGATAGTGGAGAATAGACAATACCGCATACTTAAAACACTTTGATTCACAATCAACAGAAATGACTGCATTCTTAGCTCTTAACGTTTTTGGAAGATTGAAGGAGCCTCGTCCACTGTAATTTTCTAATAGAGTAATTTTAAACTTGGCGGATTCTATGCCATCAAAAATTAGACCACTATCGCGCTCGTTAAATTTGTCAATATTTGACTTTAGTCCTTGGATGTGAAAATTTAACCAAGCTTCTTTATTGACTACCTCTGTAGCAGGAGAGGAGGGTATGCAAAACACGAACCTCTGTACTATTTCACCAGTATGATAATCAACTTTAACATATTTTATTTTAAGGTAGATGAGCGCTTTTATTCTAAAGTTGTCTGAATTTCTAAAGAGCGGATCTATTAATATTGAATTTTGATGGAACCACTCCGGAAAATCAGAAATAGTTTCTGAGGATTCCATATGGTAATTTCTCACTACATTATTGAGCGATACTTCAGTTAGTCGAATAGAGGAAGTGCTGTTGCTATAACTATCATTTGTGTGTGTGGTGAAGTCTATGTGAGGATAATTCAAAACCTGTTTCAAAAGATTGGAAACAAAAGTCACAAGTAAAGAAGACATGTTGAATAGAATCATCCTCACCTCGGGAGATTGAGGATGGCTTGGGTTGACATACACGTTGTCTGATGTGTCGGGTGAGATCACGCTTCCTCGTAAAGATGTGACCACAATCAGCATATTCCCGCTTATCAGATTGCCGCGACTGGCCGCTTGAGCTGGAACTAGCATCACCTGAAAGAGAAATCATTCTATCATCTCTATTAAAGTTATAGTTTATTGTTACAACTTACCTTCACTTATTAGGTCTAAAGTTTCCTCGAGAAGGGAGCGTTTTGGTGATGAAGTAGATGCCTGTAATTGAGAAAGATTCTATTAGCCAAACGTTTGAGGGAGATAAGTGAGGAAATCTTCAACTTACCATTTCAACGAAATCAAGTTTATGTATGATACTTCAATGTCAGAAAATGGTATAGTTTATCAAGATAGACTTCAAATATTCTCAGCACTTCTCAAATATAGAATGAAAATAAGTCTGTTTCGCCCCTTTTATATACTCTCATACTCATCATTCATTGGCTGTTCATTTGATTGGCTGCTTACTTGTACTTAAGCACCAAGAAATCAAGTTTATGGCATGCAATTTGAAGTCATGAATTCACCAACAGCAACTCTCTCCGTGGACACATCAACTTGCCCTCCCGCTGCAAAGAAGTTGAAGTTGGAGAAGAAGAAAACAGTCGAGGATATTCCAAGTGTGGAGTATCCGTCTCTGACTGAGAAAGAGGAGATGGAAATTATCTATGTGCGGTGGAAATACCTAATGTATAATAAGGAGGATGTGTCGAAGGAGGATGACATCAGCCTTCTCCATGACATACGGAGATGTTACAGCCCATCGTCCCAACCCAGAAACGAAGTGGAATGGAAGTACGTCTTTGGTGTGCTGGCTGCAGCGGAGGAAAGACTGCGACAACTGAAATGTGACTGTAGTAACTGTGAATCGCTGTGGGACAATATCAGTAGTGAAGAACTTTTAAACTATTTGTAATTTTCCAATGAAGGTTTTATTTGCTATATCTGTCTGTTTTCATTTATTTCTGGGTAATGCAGTCATCAACATCATAGTAAAAATCTAATCATTTGACAGCTCAGTATAAATCATAGCAGCTGATGCTAGACACTATCATTTTTCTTAAATACTACCTCAATCACTGAGGGTAAATATCAGAAAGTAGTGTAATGTGGTTCTTTAGATTCATTTAAAATCAACGCATACTTGATCTTTTGGGAGCATCTGACACTCTTCTCTCACGATTTGTTTTCAGTGTCCACTCTTCGTCTGTCCAGATAATTCTTACAGTTTTGTTACCACTCTCCTGACTACTCATGCCTTCATCGCACTCATTGACGATCACAAAATTGTCATTTTAGCAGAGATTGACATATCTTGCAATCTTCTGACTTTAGCAGTCTTTATCTAAATTAGAGTGATTCTGATTGGCTGTTGAGGAAAGTATTGTTGAATATCCTATATAAATCAGAAGATTGCAGCACTTCTCATTCATATCATACGATCGAACAGTCTAGTATGGCAAATTCTTCTGAAGCCTTGAATATTTTCTACAAAATTTTCGAAGTTGTTGATGAATGGGACGAGAATGTGGGCAGTGACAATAAACCCAAAATCGCCAATGTCGAGGAGAAGAGTGGTAACAAAGGTGTCATCACCAAAGTTGTATGGAATGAGGGCGACTTCACACCAAAGACGACGCGACTCAGAAGAGTGCCGGATGCTCCAAAGCGAGTGGTATATTAAAAATTTTATAATGACTTGAAACCAATCCCACTGAACTTTGATAAATAAATCTAAAGAACTACATGTCTTTGTTTTGCAATGTATTGATCTACAAATGGAAATAAAGGGAAGAATTTAGATATGGGGTTAATTGTATACATGGTTGTGAATATCATCACATTTATTATCGGTCTACTTTTCTATCAAAAGAGATCGTATCATTACTAAAGAGAAAAGATGTATATGTTTGCGTATGGCGCCAGAGTGCTCTCCCATTTCATCCCTTCATCATTTAGCCTCAATAATAGAGGCAGTTTTTAAGAGAACTCATGATTCATTCTCAGATAACGTATACAATGGAGAATTTAGAAAGTAACCTGCGGCAGATAGCTAAGACTCAACCGATTGGCGTTCAAAGTGCTGCGTTGAGAACTGTGTCAAATGCCCAACATGAGTTGCCCGAGAGGCTTCGGTCTAAAATATGACACACTCCCTTGCCACACTTATCACTACGATATCATCCGCTGTCTCAAGAGAGATCGCCCACCAACAGGAAGAATTAAAACGAAATCCTCCTTAACATGCAACGTTTAAGTTGACTGATAGCAGATACAACTTTGTGATTTTATTTTTTATTTGTATGATAGATTCAGTCAGACCGCAGTCTGTCCAGGGCAAACCACGTGGAGGTACTATCGTATTTTGCCCCATGCTGGTCTTCAAAAAGACCGTTGGTTCGTTCTCGGGAAATGAATAGACTTAGGTTTGACCGATTCCGCTGAGAGAGACTTGTAATCTCTCTATGTCAGCGGCATCGACCTCCTCTACTATAAGCTGACTGTTAGAGGGCGGTATATACCCCCACTCTGTTGAATTGGCATCATCGTCAGTTGTTGATGATCCAATTCGAGCAAGGTTGTTATAGACTCGCTCTCGCTCCTCCATCTCTAGAAACTCAATAAATAAATTTCTTGGTCTGAGCCGAGGCTTGTCAGGAGAGCTGACTGTCGTCTTAGGTGTTTTCATGATGGAGTATAGAATGAAAATGAAAGAGAGGCAATGGTTTATATACCCCTCTGATACAAAGACATGACTCAGTCTTTCTAATTATGTGATAGATTCAGTCAGACCGAAGTCTGTCCAGAGCAAACCACGAGGAGGTACTATCACTTTTGCTCCGTGTGGCTCTTAAAAGAGCCGTTTGGGGCATTCTCGAGATCAAAACATCCTACGACTAATGTAAAAACTCTGAAAGGAAAAGAATAGGAGATTTGATGCAGTAAGGAAATGATCATGTTGAAGATCATGATGTTGATTGTTTCTTCCGGACTTTTCGGACGACGAAGTCCTCAGGCTCGCCGGTGATGTCCATATTCATATGGAGACATCGGACTCCGTCGCCCTCGTAGCATTGCTGCGTCTGATTTGGATCGCTAGTGATCGTTAGGGCGTCGCACACATTATTTTCGAAGAGGGGAAGATGGACTTTATACACTCTTCTTTTTCTACACTTCTCACGCTCATGCAATCGCTCCACTTCAGCCACCAACCTCTTGTTCACACCCTTCACTTCCTCTGTTTCCTTCACCACGCTTCGCATTCGATCTATCTCATCATCCTTCCTCAACAAATTCGCCTGCAGACTGCTCACCATACTTGTTATCTTCATCAACTCACTCCTTTCCGCCATCCACTCTTTCTCCTTCTGCCTCATACTTTCCAACTCTCCTCTCGTCACCTTATACCCTTCAGCCTTCGCAGTCAACTTTTCATTCCGCATCACTAGTACTTTATTCTTCTCAACCGCCCTAAATCGATACTTCATCCTTACATATTCATCCCTCGTGTTCCCTTCATCCCTCCGAGGCGATGATGCCGCCAACGGCTTACCCACTTGCTTTCCCTCATCCTTCCCCTTCTCCTCAAGATCACCAATGTTCCCAAACAATTCCTCCAACACGTCATCCAAATCAACATCAACATCAGGCTTCTTGATGTCCCCTCTCAACTCCACTTCTTCCTCACACAAACCCTCATCAGTCGCCTTGGTTACACCTTTCTTCCCCACCGCACCCTCAATCGTCGCCACTGCCACTCTTACCTCTTCCATATCCATCAAAACTCCCTCAAACCACGACTTAAACCCCTGCATACTAATATTGCCACTAGGGCACTGGCTATGGTTCCTAATGAACTCTACATCACGCCCATCCTCACATACTACCTTATGATGCACACACACCCTCAACAACACTTTCTTCACATGCTCGATCACCGTCCCCTCTTTAATGTGTTTCTTCAACTCGCTGCCTCTGACAATACGGCCGCAGCTACTCTTGCCGATAAGCATTCGTGCATTTATCATCTTGGTCATAGTGACGATTCTCTAAAGATAGAGTAAAAATTTGATAGCAAGTGTTTATAGGATACTACTTGCTGATATGCATTGAAAGACTAAGTCCAAAAACATTTGATAGCAGTCGTCTAGGCGTTAGGCTCTTGAATCCGTTACAGGCATTACTCAGAGGGGATCTTATCCCAGCTCCAAGGCCTCGACCCACAAATCCAACCTCGGGCGGACAGAGCGTGCGTCATGTCACTGTGTTGGTATCCAGGCCCCGATTTTGACATGAAAGCCGGTGGAGTTATTTACAAGAGGAAACGTCCCAAGTCGCACAGACTCATAAACGACTTCTTTTTATTCAAAAACTTTAATCATCATCATTAAATACGAATTTAAATTTTTCAGTATTTTAGTACTACTCATAAAACATTTATGATTAGTCTGTCACCTACAGCACATCATGAGCTGTCAAACGTTTTTGAATCAAGTCTAAAGGACTTGTAGAAGCAAAGTTATAGCCGTTTGAAGATTTCGGCCTACTATCATCAAATGGTCAGTCATGCTATACTGACTAACCTACAAGTCTGACTCCTTAGCTGATATCAGCAATGAAAAGTCAGAAGTCCGATATCGGACCTCAAGAGAAACGACTTACCTGTAGTCAGTTTCTCAACTTAGTGAGATTCCTCCCCCCAACTCGTACTTATATATCCTGTGAATATGCAATCGATAAGAGGGGGGTTCAAAAATTGGTTATCGAAAAATTTGACGCTGAATCCAAATCTGGTCTTAGTTTTCTCGTCCGATGCTTCGTTTGCCCGCTGGATTCCAAAACACAAAACTCAACCTCTGACGGCGCTCAAACATGACAAAAAGTCTCAATGTCACTCTCAAGCCTCAGCAATGAAAGATAGGGCCAAACTGTGCTTTCCAATGAATTTTTGGCACTCTTAGGTTTCAAACGAGCTATTGCACGACTTTCTACGATCTCTAGAACCAAAGTTCGAAGATCGCTGCCGAAGGGGGGGTCGAAGTTCTTCATTTTTAGCCCTATGACGCTGGAAACAACTCTTCTAAACCCAAAATTGGCCAAAAAGTCCAAATCCACCGTCCATTTTCACGTACGAGGCTTCGTTTAGCCGCTACAGCCACTTTCTCACTCAAAAACACACCTAAACCACACATAGACCCAAGAAACACAACATCTCGACCCAGAATTTCATCAGGAAACCAAATCTAAACACAAAATAAACCTACAACCATCCCTACACACCAAAAACAAAGACCGCCGCCCAAGAACAACCACGACGGTCGACCAAGACACACCCGGCCGGTCGACCCAGAACCACACCAACCCAACGCGCGCTCCAGAGGGGGGCGCTGTGCGCAGTTGGGAGGATTCCTTACTACTTCTGTGCACATTTCTTCTCAATTAAATCTACATATGTGATACTTCCAACCGAATGAGTTTTGAAGCATAACGCCGAGAAACTTCAAAGATCGCTGGAATTTGATGAACGGGAAGATAGACTGAACATCACAAATATCTCTGAAACATCCGCGATAACAAACTAATCCACGGGTTTTGTTTTTATTCAATGTGAGACTGTTCCTCTCAGACCATTGCAAAATATTATCAAGCTTGGATCTTAAGATATCAATATCTTCTATGGCCTTGTCCTTTCGAATACCGAATGATAAGCACACATCGTCCACATATTTTATCATGCATGTAGCTGGGCATAGCGGAAGGAGGGAAGATACGTAAATGCCAAACAAATAAGGATCGAGGAGTGATCCCTGAGGAACCCCACTGGTAACTCCTCTATGTAGTAGCTACCTAGAGGCTATTTTACTTAAGTTACTATAATGAATAATAATAGTTGTAGAATAACATACGTATATTAACACTTGGACTTCTGAATGTGTGCTCCCTCTCTAACAAGATGGATGAGGTCATTCATCTTCCACGTAGAGAATAGAGTAGAGTGGAGATGTGCATATTTCAAGTAAATGAAAATCAGAAAGTGACAGGAATGTAATGTACATGTGCAGATGTAAGTGACGTAGCTTCAAAATAAGTCAAAATCACTTAAAGTGCTAACATAGTTGCTAATTATGATACAAAAGTGCATTATATTGTTGGCAGAATCACGGAAAAGAGAATATAAGCGTCTCGTTGTAGAGCCAAATGGAATGTAAAAATGTCCTGACCGATGGAGACGACAAGGTAGAATGCGTTTCATGGGATGCAAGTTATTTTCGCAGCATCTGAGGAACTTTAATCCCGCCTCTTTGAAACGCTCTTCGAAGCAGTTACAGGAGCATCCATTGCCACAGATCAATTTGTGAGCCCTTCTCTGAAAACGTTCAGCCTTCTGCAGTAAGTAGGCGGGAAAATGACCATAGATAGGAGCTGCATATAAAAATAGCGATGTTATAAGGGCTTGATAGACCACTGAAAGTTCCTTAGGTGAAACAATGCTCTTCAATGAGCGAATAATATGAAGTCGGCAAGACGCGCGAGCTAAAATGCTGGAAAACTGCAAGGACCAGCTCAATGAACTCGAGAAAAACGCCAAGAACCCTCACAGAGTCGACGGTGTTAAAATCAGTTCCATAACGAACATTGAAAGAACGCGAACTATGAAATATAATCTCCTTACACTTATTGTGATTGAGTTTCAGACCAGCGTTTTGAAATTGAGATTCGACGTATCTGAAAGAAATGATGTTGCTGCCCTTTATAGCTTCAATAAGCGTAACGTCATCAGCGTAGCTGACTGGATAAACAGAGCACTCAAATTCTCTAAACTCAATCGATCCCATATAGACTGCAAAAATAAAAGGGCCCAAGACGGATCCTTGCGGCACCCCTGATGGCGCATTTACAATGTGACCATATGTATTTATCGCTTTGACTTGAAACTGGCGTTTTGAGAGGTAAGAATGCAGCCATTCTCGAAAACCATGATCAAGTCCTTTGATGTTCAGATAGTTGAGCAGTCGGTTAGCCTGCAACCCATCGAATGCCTTCGAAAGATCGAGACACAAGACATGAACTGCTAGAGTTTCTTTGTCATCAAGATGTCATGCAATTTCGTTATGAATATTCCCTAGAGCACTAACAGAGGAGCCAAGAGGTCTGTAGGCATGTTGCGTCGAACTGTAGCACTTCATCAGGTCGTCTTTCATTCTATCCAGAATCAAACTCTCAGAAAGCGATGACTGCAAAATCGAGATAGGACAAAAATTTTGAATCTTAGGCATCGGCTTCTTGGGAACAGGACTGACATGAGCGAACTTGAATATTGAAGGAATTGCTTTTCTTAAATTGATCGATAAAAAATATGATATGAATGCATAAATGTGAAGCACCAATAATCAATAATTTGGTCGGAATGATGTCCGACCCAATTGATTTCCTTGGGATTAACTTTATCCTTGGGAGTTTTCGATATGCTTCTGTTGCACCTTTGTCAAAGTTGAAGTTGCTTACAAATTCGCCGGTCAGATCTTGAATAAGGTCATCATTTGTGGAATAGCGAGATACCAAGGAAGAAAGAGGAGTCTTGGTGCGTTTTTCATTTAATGCATTGACAATCCCTTCGTGGTTTGACGTTGTTTTTCAGCCCACATATGCTTCGCCCTCGAAATTTCAATCTTCACTTTTAATTGATAGTGAATAGATTGTTGCCAGTCTTTGTCTCTTAATCCTTGCCATCTCCTATTGATTAATAACTTGAGGACCGGTGCTATTCATGGCTTCTCTCCGCCTGAAAACTTGATGAGTTCACATGGAGCAGCAGACGAGCAGAAGTGCAGTTGGTCATAAAACGCAGTAACCATTTCGTCAACAGTCAGAAAATCGTGAAGATTATCAAAATTCATCACTTCCAACAGATTACAATGATCGCACAAAAATGAATGTCGAAAATCCCACACCGGCGCCAAACACATTTTGGCCTAAAGAATGGCATTGTTGTGGGGGTTCTTAATCAGAGGTCAGATGACGGCGCAATATTCGTAAATTTGGCATAGGACTTCGTCAACCCAAAGCTTGTCTAAAATTGAGTTCTGGCAGGTTGGTGAATTGACTTTATCAGTCAAATTAAATTGCTCACACAAAAAAGGAATCAGAAAAGTCATCAAAGTCCCCTCCCACAATAAAGTTAGCAGTAGCATATTTGTTCAAATTGTCATCGAAAATGTCAGATAGAAGATTCACTGTTCCATCATACTCACTTTTGCATAGATCTGGTGGAACATAGAAGTTGCAATATATCAAGTGTCGAGGGCCAACATATAAGTCAATAAACAAAATAGTAGGCACAGTTGTTGTCAGAGAGAACAAGTCTAGAAGGCTTAATTCGCTCATGAACCCACGTACAAACGCCGCCACCACGACGAATCCTTCTGTCCGAACGGAATAATTCATAGTGAGGAATATGAATTATAGATGACTTTTCTGATCTTCAGCTAAAAATGTATCTGTCGCCATTATCACATAATTTGACTAATTGTGACATATAAATTATCAAACTTCCCAATTATAGATCTCGTATTGAATAGAAGAATCGAAGGACACACATCATTTATAAAATCAGAGTACGAAACTTTTACAGAATAGTTCGGGTCATCACATCATCTTCACCTCTTTGCTTCCTTTCTTTCAACTCATGTCTCAAATTCTTTTCTTCCTCTTGCTGCATTGGAGTTCTATCAGGTTCGATAAAGATCCTGCTGTAAATTTGTGAGTTCCTTAAATTTCTCGATCTTCGAAGTATTTCAGCTCTCTTCTCGGAATCATTTATGCTAAGCTTTAGAGTTCGATGGCCTTGGTTCCTCCTCATTCTGACACTATGGCATTCAGAGAAATCAACAGGAGAAACACCAATTTTGTCGAAGATGTTCCATACAATGGACTTGTCGAAATTTTTTCGCTTATCAAATGTACCATCGTTCTTCTCAGAGAGTCCTTGAATGATGATGCTGTTAGCTTTAGCCATCCTGCAACGAAACTCCGACATTTGTGTTCCATCGCTTCTATCTAATTAAGGAGCTCTAAGCTACCTTCAGCACAACCACCTCGGATTTCAATTTCTGAAAATTTGAGTGAACCATTTTGAAGCCTTCCTCGATTGCTTCAATACGGCCGTTGATTGAGGATAATATATCTTTGACTTCAATCAAATTCTTTCGTACAACTGAATTTACAGAGTATCTCTGGATTCCGCGATTAATCTTTTGATTTCCTCCAAACTGCACGTGCTGGCAGTCGCTGATGCAGAGCCTGATCGTGTTGAACGCTTAGGAGTTGGCATAACTATCAAAAATTAAATAAATAAAGATAAAAAAATAAAAAAGGATAAGAGTAACCCGAAACCTTGCGTACGTTACTCTGACTCGTGAACCAACAAACCAATCGAACTTGCCCAAAGCCGTCGTTGCACAATGTATTTCAAAAAATTGGAATTTTATCGATCGAGAGCTGCCGCACTAAAACGCAGCATAATCTCACCACCACAACCACAGACCGATGCGTGGAACACTAGTCACTGTCTTCAATATTCAGAAATTGCCGAAAATCGGGAAATATAGGCGAACGGCGACAGACAGTATTAATCAAAATTCCAGAATAACACTGACGGCGAGGAAAGGAGCAGATTGGGGTGAAGAGCCAAATGAATCGAGACAATATGCACATAGAACGACGCAAAAAATGCCGGACAGCATCAGATCGACGAGAACGACGTCAGCACTTGACCACGACAGAGAATTGTACGTGAATACTCCATCTATCCAGAGCTGCCGGTTTTTCAGTTCTTGACCGCCCTCGCCATAGAAAGCGCATGGACACTCTTCACACAGACCATGGGGTATCATTGTGAGTGATGTCATCTCCAAGAAGCGTGAAAATCACCAGACTGACTTCCCCCAATCCAACGACCTTCGAATCCCTGTGTGGGTGAGAATAACATCAAAATCCACGTCTGTGATTATGATCGCGATTTACCGAACTGGTGCAGTCCGTGCGCTTTTTTTCACTGAGCGGGATAATATTATCGATTTCTTTGTTATTTCCAACGAGCCCATTCTCATAGCAGGAGACTCTAACATTCATGTCGAAAGATCACACGACCCTCACGCTCAGACAATTGTTAACCTTCTTCATGCCAGGGTTTCGGAGTCGGAGCCAGAGCCGCCCGGAGTCGTGGTAGCAGGTCGGAGCCGGAGCAGAAGCCGACATAAAATAGTAGGGCTCCGGCTTTAAGTTTTATATGTATTAAGAATTCAGTCACTTTGCGAGATAAAGTGATATTTGACAGTGTAGCTGAAACGAATATAAGTGTGTGATCATTGAAGGTTATCGTTGTAGACCTCCCAAAACCTGCTGGCCTTCATACCCTCTCAATACATAGTCTACTGCGAATCTTTTATTTGGAAATTAAAAAAGATCTCGGACTTTCTCAAGATTGTGTTCCAGCCGAAATCGTAAGTGTCGAGCAAAAGGCTCTCGTAAAAAAACAAGCACATGCATTCTCGCCTCAAATTTAATGTACTCATTGTTAATTAAGGCACATTATTGATTCTTGATCAATATTCCCTTAAAAATGTATGGCTATGTTATAGGTGTGCAGGGAACGAGGCGGCTGATAATTGAACTTTCAGAGAATGCAATGCACCCTATCCAAGGCTGCTACGAATCCGCGCGTCTGCCCGGTTCCTTGTCTTATCAGTGCACATGCATATCTAACAGCGTGCGGACTGAAGCTTTTGAAAACCATTTCACTGACTAAAATACATCGATGTACTTGACTAAAGTACCTTTATTTTATCAATGATGCCTCACTCTGGAAGAATGAAATATTCATTCTCACCTGTGATTAAGCGCTAAGAGTGGTGGTGGTATGGAATAAAAACCGAGAGACTTCTATCAGTCCCATATGAAAAGAGAAAATTTTCATGGCTCCCTATGCAACTTATGCTTCATAAAAAATGTGCTACGTGGGAAGCACTGTAGATAGGTCACTTAAGTCATAATTTTTAGTATGGTAGTCAATTTTCTATCCTGCATGTTTATCCCTCCGATCAGTGATATGTACGAAAATTTAAAAAAGTTTCAGCTATAACTTAATCAAGATGCTGTGTTTTACGATAAAATGACGTGTAAATCTAAATGTATTTAACTTCTTGAACAGTATGATGAACTGCATGACCTAGATATGGTTCTACACGCCGTAGTACTTCTCACTTAATCACTGAAAACACAGACAAATGTCATTTTACCGAAAACCTCAGCCTGCTCCCATTGGATATAAATGTGTTTTCTGTGATCTTGTCTGACGAGAAGAGGTACCAGGTACTGGTAGATCTCGACAAATGTACGGTTTTGCAGCAGCCATCGGTGGTACATCATTATGTGAAAATCTCTTGTTCGGTTACGTGTTGGGGCTCGACAATATGTCGAGGGGTCTTGGGTCGGAGCCGGAGCCGCCCGGAACCGTGATAGAGAGTCGGAGTCGCAACCTTGGTAGCTGTAATATGGCTACGAATCCCTGTTGCATGCCTACGGAATTGAATGCCGAGTTATAGGTCCTACTCACGACCACGGTGGAACCCTTGTCGTGTCAAGGAATGATCTTCCTTCACCCACTGCCGATATCACGAATCCTGGCCTTTCAGATCATCGCCTCATCAAATGGTCCACTTTCTCGCTCGTCCATTACCTGTCTATCGTACCATCACTACACCCTAATGGCGATCACTGAACAAGGAAGCCTTCCGGACTATGCATTTCCGAGATCTGCCTCTCCTAACCAGCATCTGCCGACATAGATCATCTTGCACAACTCCATGATGACGAAATAACTAGTATCCTTGACAATGTTGTCCCTCGGAAACAGTGCGCTGTCGAGCTCGCAGTTCGGATCCCTGGTTTGATGAGGATTGTAAAGCGTCAAAAGAGACACTAGACGGCTTGAACGACGCATCAAACGTCTTGCTATCAACGATTCAACCGCTGAGCAGAAATCTGTAAGACGATGCTACAAACATTTGGCTTCTCAGAAACGTGCGGGTTCTCCCGGAAACACAAAGCGTAGGCTCCTTCAATGCCCTCATGGGTCGCCGACAATCCAGCCACAATATGAATATCTCTGCAGAGTGCCTCCATCAACATATCGTAGAAAAAGTCAGGTCTATCCACGATCGAGCGTCAAACCTCTCTCATCCTGAATTTTCCGTTGCTACTGCTGGCTGTATTTTTGCTTATTTCAGTCAAGTCTCTGTGTCTGAACCAGAGTTGGAAGTGGGTCGTGGGTCATGGTTCAGGTGGGTCAGATGGGTCGTGGGATGACTTCCAACCAGTTTGACTCATGATAGATTTCACAATCTGAAATACAGTAAACTTCATTTATTCGTATTCTTATCATTCATGAAAAATGATTGAGTCAGTGTTACTGAAAAGGGTGATGGATTCACAAAGTCAAAATATGCAACACTATTGACTTTCAAAAGCCTCATATAGTTTCGAAAGTGGGCGGAATTCACACAAATTTAAGGCTCGAAAACAATTTCTGCTGTCTACTGACAGATGTTGGTTGGTGGAGAGAAGTTGTTTGAGTACAATTGTGTATGCTCGATTCTCTGTAGCTATGTCTGACGATACCCAATAATATGTGACCTTGATTTCAGAGGTACAGCTACTGAAGAAGTCAAGTATTCAGAGGTTTTATTCATCTTGAAAATTTTCTTGTAATGGCAGCTGATCTTTGTTTTGTTTTGTTTCGTTTGATTTTGTTGGTCTTTCGTAGAAAATATCCTCTGGTAGAGATTAGAATGGTAAATCTCTGGTAAAGATTGATCAGATCCTAAATATTTTCGAAATATGTAATTGATCAAAATATCTTGATAATATACATGCTTCATATCTAAAGTATTTAGCCGTTCAATCTACTTTCGCATCATACGTGTTCCATGCATCTCATTGCACATTCGATACATGATAATCTGAAATACGATAATTCATACGACGGTCATTGATATAGACTTATCCTTTTCACACAGACTTATTACGGCAGAGCTCTATGAGCACTTTGTATCAATAAAAAGTTTCGTTATGATATTTGATTTGGTATCAATAAAAATAGGAATATTTACATCATGTCACTAGTGATTGTTATCACAACGTACTCCCTCATATAGTGCCACTAAAATATATCAGTTCATTTACATGTACATTGCCAGCTAATTCTTGAGTTATAATCTTGTCTTCGTGCAATTTTCTATTCACGAGCTACACATGCTTACTCCATTTGCTTTTCAATGAATGTCATCTTACATCAAATATGCAACTTTCTGCTTAGATCTAACATCAGCGAAAGTTAATGAAATTTAAAACGATTGCCATCAGAAGCAACAGAATATTAGTTTGACGATTTTTCGGGGATAATTTTCAGACATGTAGTATGTAACATAATAAATGCTCGAATAAATGATTTAGGCCTACTTTAATCTTATTTTTTAACTTCATTTGATTAAGAAATACAAAATTTGAAATTTAGTCTGTAGGGCCCTCAACTTGGCTAATCATCTCTCTACGAGTCAAATAGGTAGCACAGAAAAGGATAGTCAAGAATTATAACAAGAAACAGAATCGTTTAAATTTTTTAGAACATTAGGCATTTGTGGTACATGAACTTTGATTCTAAGATAATTTTGATGAGGTTTTCATGTATATTTTTCATGTGACAAGTGATCTGATAAACTCCAATCTTCATAACAAATCTGAACAACAATTAGGCCTCTACCTAGATAGACTTACGGTAGAATCTTGAATGAAAATGAAACTGCAGATGATGCTAGAAAAGGATATTGCACTCACATCATTCACCCTTGCAGCATGTGGGTCAAAGATGTAGTGGGTCAGGTGGGTCGTGGGTCATGTTTCGTTGACCCACTTCCAACTCTGGTCTGAACTAGTCAGTCTTACAATATCAAATATTCCTAACAAGCATAATTCACGCGATTGTCTTCTCACTGACCCCCTCAAATAGAATCGAATTAAAACACGACACGGTCAAAATATTTCGGAGGATCCAGGAATCGGAAGATACCAAAGTTACACAACTACCCTAGTGGAGAATCCTGTAAATAATTAGGTAATTAAAAGTCATGAACGAATGAATACAAATTAATGCTAACTACATAGAGTAACCTACTCCAGTACAGAGTAGGGATTGAAATACGAATAAAGGCTAGTCGACTCAACTTAAGACGGGAAGGGAAATAAATTAAAACTTATAATCGATTTTATTTTTACAATCTAAAAACTAAGATGAGAGACTTGACGAGAAGCTAACTTGAAAATAACAAATGTTGAAAATAAGAAACCTAAGAAACCAAAATTAAGTTTGCTATGTATGGAGTCATCAGGGAGGAACCATGTGGCTGCATGAAGCACGGTTTCGGCTCCTAACCTCCAACTTGTGCCACATGGCGGGGCCACGCCAACCATATCGAATGTACGATAAGGAAGGTCTCTCCAAGCCCGAGGAAAAATAGTAGAAACCAACCGAAAATAAAATTTCTGTAATTTTTGAGGACAAAGGGAAGCAAATGAATCTGGAAGAGGTTTTTAGTCCAACATGCCAATGATGGATGGCATCTGGCGGAGTGAAAAACAACCAATCTTAAAAACGAGGAACCTCTTCTTTGAGAAGGACTTTATGCAAGAATTAAATAGCAGATTAACCTTATAACCCCTTCATTTGAAGATATCGAAAATGCCCTTAGCTCATGATGTAAAGGCGGAAGCATCAGATGAAATTTTGGCCAACCTGATGAGTTGGGCAGCAAAGATGTTTAAGCCAGTGTTCAAAGGCATGTTACTCTCGGGGGAAAGTATACAACACCACTGGGAAGCTGAACTCATCAACCTTATGGTAAACCTCTGTGGTGTATTGGCCACCATCTTCGATCTTGATTTTGACACCCAAATAACTAACGTATTTGTTGTTATCACCGCTTCTGCTAGCTAAGAGATCTAGCGGGTAGATCTCAGGAAGGATCTTATCAAAATGTTTGTAATTAAACACACAAATGTCGTCGACATACCTTGTGGTACGAGAGAGAAGTTTGGCTAAGCCAAATCTCTTACTCGCTAGGAACCCCTTCACTAACTTAAATTCCTTGTATGCCAAGAACAGGTCAGCCAAGAGTGAGCTGGAATTCCATCCCATAGGAATGCCCCGAATTTGTCTGAAGACAAGTACCCCGAAAGTGACAAAAGTGTTATCCAGGATGAAACTAATAGCATTGAGGAATTGGGTCTTGGACCAGCAGTGATATCCTCTGTATTTTTTATTCGAGAAGAAGGTTCTATGATAGCCAATGCAAATCAAGCTCTTGGAACTGCTAAAAATAAATTCACATAAGTCTTTCAAGTGCTGTTCCTGGCATCAGATATGAATCTGCCCTTATACGGATTCTTGTGCAATTTTGGTATCCAGAAAAGTTTAGGTAAAACCATAGGCTTGTGTTTAGCCGTTATGCCAATGGAATCCTTGAGGGCGGTACAATGGTCGGCAATTATGTCATCAACGGAAGAAATAATTGGTGCACAAGTCTGATTACCAACAGCATTGAAATTGCTAAGGTCAAAGCCTAGTTCGTTCAAGAGGACAATGAGGTAATACTTCTTACACACTATGACAAAATTGTTGGCGGCCTTATCCACCGGAGTAATGACGTAATCCTTCTGAAAGCTTGAAATGAAGTTTCTACACTCTTTAGATCTTAGTAACTCGTGCGAATGCAAATATGGAAAATTCGTACTTAGGAAGGAGATGCGATTTTTAATTATCTTAAGGACAGCCTCAGACCAATCCTGGAAGTCAGAATCCTTAAGGGCGTAATTTCTACAGTACTTTTCAAGAAATAAGAAATAAGATTTCCTTGCTCCATATATTACTCATGCTTTCAATATGTCATTGGCATCTGGAACCTACCCTTCTTTGTGGAAAGAAACTGTTATCAGATCTCCCAGATCAACAATGCGTTTGCCGAAATCTTCATTCAACAGAAACTGTAAAAGTAACATCTGACATTTTGTTAGCCGTTGACAAAGGTGATTCATGTCTCAGTACTGTCCTCTATCTATCATCTGCCTTTGACTCAGTCAATCATGACAGTGCTTCGCCGCCTCGATCTGCCATTCGGTCTGAATCACCAGGTCCTGTCTGGTTTAATTCCTTCCTTGTAGATCGTCGTCTGACTGTTGCTTGCGGGTCATCCAATTCAACACCATCCAAGTCTACCCATGATGTTCCTCAATGCTCTGTGCTGGCCGATTCTGTTTCTCCTATACATGGCCAATCTCCCAAACATCATTGCCTCTCACGGTTTTTCGTGCCATATGTATACCGACGATATAAGATCTGTATTCAGATTTATGACTTCAACTGCCCAGCCGACACTCACGATCTGACCATCAGGATGATTAACTGCCTATCTGTGGTACACGTTTGGTACCGCCTCCTGCTTAACGCCGCCATGACGGACATGATGTGTTTCACGTCCATGCGGCGTGACCTTGCCCCCAGGGTCTCCAATAATCTTTAGAAACGATGACATCATTCTGTCCGACAATAGTCACATTCTAGGAGTGCTGCTCGATCCATCCCTCCCATTGCAACTACACTTTTCTAAGACGACTACTACGTACTTTAGCGCCCTGCGACAGCTTCATTCCGTTCGACGATTCATCCCTCACTCAGTGTTGAAAACTCTCATGATTTCTCTCATCGATTCACGCCTTGATTATTGCTCAATTTTCCCTTATAGTCTTCCTGAAAAAACTCCAATCAGTTCTCTACGCCAGTGTCCGACGGTCACTATTCGACGCTCACCCTCGTGACCACGTAACCTCACTACTCCAGTCCCTACAGTGGTCACCCATGCGAGACAGTTTAACATTTCGTCTAGCAATCCTTGTTTACAAATGTCTTCGGGGTATCTGTCTTCGTGTCTTCAGCCTATGTCTTCCAACCCTTCACGCTGCCTTCCGCGATGCTTACAACAACCAACTTCTCATTCCAAGTTCCCGACTAAAGACAGTTGGTGCTCCAGCTTTTCCTATAGCTGCAGCTCGCACTTGGAATAACCTTCCAGCAAGCTTGAAACCTGCTCCACCCCATGGTAACCTTCAAGAAAGGCCTTAAGGCTGAACTTCTACGAATAGCCTTTCCTGATCATTCCTGACAGTTGCACTGTAGATAGTTTTGGCCATATTAATGTCTTTGTGAAGCGCCTTGTAAGTTCATTCGGACAAAAATGTCAGGTTACTCTGTCTCGTTCAATGTAATATAATCCGGTCATACTATCTTTCAGCTAACACCAATGTATCTGCTACATCCCAAATCCTTCGCCGCTCCGCACTGAAAATCATCGAAGTTGATATAGTTGCTCTCAGAGGTGGTCGCACTTCATAGTTGTCCTCGTTGCAGTCAGAAAATTGATTGACGTTTGAAGTCAACAGCGAAACCTCAAATCAGTCATTTGATTGCTCTATCAGATCTCGTGTGTGAACGCACCGTCACTCTTTTGCCAGACAATACTCACCGTGTAGGTCTAAGCATGTTCTGAAGGCCTTGTCATAACAAAAGTGAATCTTTGTTCACCCAATATGTTCGCAACCCTTACAAGGTTTCCACAGTGAAATTGGGTTGTCCTCAGCATCATGTGGATCGAATTCGCGGAAAATTGCACTCAAGGTAGTCACACATAGAAATTCTTTCGGCTTCAGACGGGTTTTATCTTTATCAGCAGTAGACAACATAATTCCAAAGATGGAATTCTCGTACCCAAATTGTCAAGATCCAGAAAATCACTGCGGAAAACATAAAAATCACATTCAGGAAGAATTTTTTCAAATTATTTTAAACATGTCTTTTTTTGCACAAATGTTTTCCTAATCCCTTCGGAGAGGGAGAATGTAAGTGCGTGGATACGAGGATTTACCTCCAACGTGAATCACAGCGTCCGGCACACGGGTAGGCTACTCGAAGGAATCTCGTTGAAATTAATTACACCGTCCTGTGCGGATATGGAGGTGACCGCGCCAGATTTAGTGCATGAATAAATTTGGCACACAGCACAGCCGCTCGAGCGTCGTCAATCATGCAATGTAATCGAGCATGCAAAATCAAGCCGCATAGTGACATGCACCCATCAGGTAACATGCGCATCCGCAGCGAGCTTTAAAAATTCAATAGCCGCTCAAATTGCAAGATGAAATTACAAAGTTTCGTTAACGTGTGCTAAAGACCAATGCTTACGTTTGGTAATGAAACTACATTTATAGAAGTAAGTTATGTTTATATGTTGTAAGAGTCTGCAAACTCGTTCCCTATGATCACCCTTTCTTCATGCCATGATATAATCACATCATCTATAGTATCTGTTACACAAAACTACGAGCGTGCTTTGTGATATATTTGCAGTCAGACTTGTGCCAATTACTCATGAAATGCATAATTGATTGGAATTACAAATTGCTTTCTTCATTACATTTCAATTAGGCCTACTTTATTACTTAATTCACGATGTCGTATCTTTAGCAGTTGTTGCAACGCATTATCAACGAGGAAGATAAAGTAATTTATGTTGCACGTCAAATCATCGGATTATCTAACAATGGTGACTGCAAAGAATTGCAATTACTTCTCAATTACATGGCTAAAACTGTAGACTAATTGACTACAATTACTAATTACAGCAATTGTTAACTCAATAGCGTAATTGCAACCTACAATTTGTGGAATTACAACACAAGTCTATTGTAGTCATGAATGATGCCTATCTATGAGAAGTGCTGCAAGGATAATGATGATATACAAAAAAAAGTTCAAGAAATCAATTATGGAAACCCACATTCAAAGATTGCTATGCCAAAACCAAAACTCAAAGCATTGTGATTTCAAGCTTACTGCACCATCGGTCTTGAAACAATTTTCTGGTGTGCTGAATCACTAGAAGCCTACATGGTACATGGGTGCACTTGTTTTTTTGGGTACTTTACACTTGCACTGTCATAGTGACTCTTATCTATTGCAAAAGCTAGCATGATTTGCCCTACATAATTAAAGGCCAATGAATGTTGGCACTCAAAGCATAGAGTATGCCAAGTAGACCTATCAAAATAAAATAATGGGTCTCCGCGTCCCTGATACTCTTAGTTCGCTTACGGACATGCGTTCGCTCCTTGACATAGCAATCTATCAATATTTCTAGAAAAGATAGCTACTGACATTCATGATACTGATTTTTTTATATAGTAGTATAATTCTTTAAATTGTACATTGCTATTGTTTGTGGTGGTGAAAAAGCGAAGACAATTTACGTTAGACTGAAAGTGAAATAATAATTGCCCACGTTCTAGGCATGTGGTAGTGGCTTCAAGGTTGAGGGAGAGAATAGATCCGCTCAGTTAGTAACAGGATCAGGTAGTCCTTGGCAATTAATGGAAAAGGGAGCGCTTAATTCTTGCGCTAATTCAGGTTAGGATAAGAGGTCAAATTTGGTTGGATTTCAGTCATTATTAAGAAACTTCGATGCTTCGATCTTTTGGTACAATGATGACAGTGTGGCCCCTCAGTGTACCAATGGTGATACCAATGTGGTCCCTCATATCAAATCAAAAGAAAGTTAACTTATTCTGTGAAATTCATCAGTGAAGGTCGTCAGCATAGAGGAGAGAGAGAGAGACTGTCCAAGATACATGAGTGAAGTGAAGTGTGGTAGAGGTTGCATATATGATGTGCTAAACATTTGTACCACAGGGTTTTTTAGGGACCACACTGTCATCATTGTACCGATCTTTTTGATTTTCTTTGATACCTGAGGTAATTGCTAATTAATGTACTGATTTTTGTATCTACTCAAACTAATTTGTTGTAGGCACTTTTGCAGTCCCAACATTTTGAAAGATATCCGAGTCTGATTGTGGACTGCGATGAAACTCCTGGATTTTTGACAGGGATTTTGATGGTTCATAATCCTTCGAAGTTTAATTGAAAGAATTTTGCTAATTATATCAATCTCACATTACAATCAGTCCCTATCCGTATCCAGTGTCATTTATAGCATCATGATCTTCGTTGAACAATATGCACTTTTTTAATCAAAGCTTGAGGGAAGGGAGCGGTCCTATGCACCAGAAGACGTGGGAGGTATATAATTTATAGGCATGACTTAGGGGATACCAGTATTGACATTGAAGCGATCAGAGGGAATCCATCGGCACGAACTGAAATAAAGCGGCTAGTTGAGAAGCCATTATCTACCCCCGTCTTCAGCATGGATTCCGTGAGTAAAAGCTAATTGATGAGAGCCGGGAGCCTCGATCGAATGCCTTTGATATTTCAATGGATGCTGTTGTGGACTCTCCAGACTTGTTAAGCCATGATGACCAAAGATGAGTTGCATTGACTAACATGACATAAAAGGTTACACAGAAGGTTACATAAATTCCTTGACGTTTCCGCTTGTCATTAGCTTATTTATGGACTGACGCCTTTGAAGATTTATGGTATTCTTTTACACAAGTCAGCTATCGGACTAACAGGCCTGGCCTATATGGAGAACAATAACTTTATTTATAGGATAAATACCCTGTTCTTAATTTCCAACAAGGCGCATTGCTTATTTTTAAACTGGTAATGCAAGTTTCTAAATTATCTTAATGTGGGTCTGACGACAGATGATTTGTTTTTCACGAGATTGAAAGGAATGTTGAGTGTCTGCGTCAAGTATACTTACTGCTCCTGATCAATTTCGCATTAATTATTTGCCAACATGGCCAATCTTTCATCGAATTTATTGCTGCGCTGATAGATTGCCGGCTATGTTCTGCTTAGGGACGACGGCAAGGATGTTGCAGGTGTTGCACCTGTTGCATGCGTGTCCTCTTCATAAACTGCAGTAATTTTCCTTAAACTTAATTTATCGGATTGATTTGACCAAATCGCATTATCTATTTGTGTTGGTTGTCAACATCTTCCTTACACTAACTCGATATTCCCCAACATCGCGGAAATCATGTACTGATCAAAATCTATTGATAATAAAATTTAACATAATAGATGTGTGAACAGTGAAAATTACAATCAACTATAAGCAACAAATGATGGAATGCAAGATAATTTAATCATTTAAATTTACTAATATAAGATATGTTCTATTATATTATATCATTACTTTTAATATGATATTGCGAGTATATGAAAAAGATGTTAATTTTGAGCTGCATGTATGAGTGTATGTGTGCTTTAACCCTAAAGTTCATAGTGTTGCATTTTCGCAACATAGCATTCAGGTACTAGATTTACACATACATGTATATCCTCCGAATTTACATTTCTATGACCTTCGATCTTCTGAATTGTGATGATTCAAATAATTTGGGCCTCTTTACAGGTCCGTCGTTTGCTTTGAATTCCCACAATGCTTGTAAATGTGAAATTTCAATTAAATATTTTTTCGAGTTTTTATTCATTTCATATAGGCCTATTTTCATGCAGATACCTACAGCAAGCATGTCGGAAGCTGAAAATTACAGGTTATCTTATTAAAATATCTACAAACAAAATCCACACGGCGCTGAATAATGAAACTTTAGTTGTACTTGATTATGATCAAATTTAGGTTTGTTGCACTTTCGCAACAGTATGCAAAATCGCAATATGTTGCATTTTCGCAACAAACCGTAATTTGAATTTTTGTGCCTCATTAAAGCTTTCACATTGAAAGTAAGTTACAGTCTAATAAATATCGCTTGTCTAGGTCTAGTGCATTGGACGAGATATTTCCAACATCGTCATAAGCAGCTATCTATGCGTAAACTCCTCGTTTACCATTTTTTAATCACGTGACATGCGTCGGCAAAATACGCGAACAAATAAGAACTATATTATTATGAGTATTGACTTCTTCCTACCAGAGAACTTAGCAATGCCGCTGGAGATCGGTGATTCGTGTGTAGTGTATTGAGGTGGTGCTTGGTGGCCAGCAAATATACTGAAAGTGAATCTACGATCTTATCACGTTACATTCCAAGGATTCGGAGCAGAATGGAACAAAACTTATCCTCGTCATCATGTCAGAAGAAAAGCCGCCGAGTCGGTTTCTATTCAGGAGATCGCAACAATGTCAACGACAGGAGATTTACCTGAAATTTCGGAAGCAGAAACTGATTTTGTTATTCAAGCTACGACTGAAAGTACACTGTAAATCGCTCAATACCAATTACATACGAAGTATGCATACCAAAATATTTTTTGGTATATTTCTGTATTCTCTTGGTATATATATATTTGTATGCTTTTCGCATGTTATTTCAAATGTGGTATGCTTTACATACTGCGGGCATACTAGCACAACGTTAAAAGAAAGCATAAATCATGTCCAAAGTATCTTGATTTCAGGCCTTTTGTCAATAAAGATCACACTAATGTTACTACTGTTCTGCAAGTAGTGAGATAATAACATTATCGAGTCATTCTTTCAATACTGAATTTGATTTTAATACACGTAAGTCTAAGGCATTTCATGAATAATCAATAAGATTTCAACCATCAACAATTATGCATTATGTAATTTTGAAATTAAGCATATTATCAATCCGAAATAAAAACACATTATAATTCATGAACGCAAAAATAGTCATGTTTGAGATATATAAGTCAACATGATTTCACTAAAGATATCGTTTAAATGAAATGATGTTTATCAACTTGGGTCATAAAGTAGAGTTAAATAAACGTCCTGTTAATGTTGCCAGACAAGTAGCATCGGCCGCATAGTCGTGGAGCATAAAATTCACAATAAATCTAATGTACTCAAATATCACTCTATCAAACAAAAAATATTCACCACTTGTATTACCGAAAAAAGTTATTTGACAGTAGTATGTAATACATACATTTTTTTGCTATGTGACTTAAAGCTGCACATACCAAATGGATACCAGAGGCATACGAATAAGGATAAATTTCCATCGGGTCTCGTATATAAAACATACCAACAATTCGTATTTCAGTGTAAAACAGCCAATCACAGATAGAATAGTTCGTATCGCTACATACCAATCACATACTATAGTAAGTGAGATGTGGTATGAAAAACATACCAGATCTCTGTAGACATACCAGAATCTCGTATCAGATGTCAGTTTCAAATTGTATGTAATTTTGGTATATATTTGTATGTAATTTTCGTATCCAGCGATTTACAGTGTAGGCCTAATAATTGTGACAACAGCTTAGAAGAATACGATGTTGTTTCCAATGCAGATCAACCATCGTCATCGACTCAAATCAATGTCGCACTCATCAGTGATTCTGAAAACACAGGTGATACTTCTTCTGCACCAAACTCAGGTGATACCCCAACCACAACGTACTTATTTTCACCTCGTAAGTCTCAACGCCAACAAAACATAAAACATAAGATTCTACGGCGACGTGAGTGACGTGTCTTCAAATAGTGATTACTCGGATAGTGATGATAACGACAATGATGAAATCGATGAAAGTATGGACGAGCAGGACGGAAGTAGTGATATTGAGGTAGAACAGAATATAGATGGTCAACGCAGATGGTCCACGAGAACACCACTATTTAGTGATACCGAATGGAAAATGCTGAGAGAGACTGCAAATCAAATTCGATCACCTTTGCAGTATATTACTGACTACCTAACAGATGAGTTTCTGGAGACTGTTATAGGATTTACAAGTCTCAAGGCTCGGCAAATCAATCCAAATTCAAATTTTTTTATTGGTGAGAATGATTTGATATTGTTTATAGCTGTGACCTGCTGCATGTCTTTGTTTGGGATTACGAACGTTAGAAGCTGCTGGAAAAATAATTCCAGGCTGAGTCAGGTAGCTGATAATATAACTGTAAATCGCTATGAAGAACTAAAACGATGCATAAGCTTTGCTGACAGCACTCAGGAACACAATTCAAAAATATTCAAGTTTGAATATCTTGTTAACCATTTCCGCGAGGTAGCCATCAAAATACCCAGAGGAGAGTGTTTTTCTGTTGATGAACAAATAATTCCATCAAAAACTAAAAAAAGTAGACTTCGTCAGTACAATCCGCAAAAACCCAAAAAATGGGGCTATAAAATGTTCATGATGTGTGGTGAAGGAGGTATTGTTTCAAATCTAGAGTTTTACGCTGGGAAGCGGGAGGAAATTCGGTCGTTACCACATATGCAGAATTTATTGAAATCCAGTCAGGTCGTTGCACGCTTGTGCGAGGTACTAGAGGATCACAAGAATTATAAAGTATTTTATTGACAACTGGTTTTCCTCTATCGATTTGCTTGTGTTTCTTGCCAAACGAGGGATATTGTCGCTTAGCACACTTCAGATTCGTAGAGAGAAGGGTCTTCTGTTTCCTGATGATAGGTCGATGAAACTGCAAGGTGGACGCGGCATGTCGGTCTCTAAATGTACTGTTGTTGATGGAATAGAAGTGACAGCAGTCAAATGGTTAGATAATCGAAGTGTCACTTTGGCTTCTACGTTTGTCGGGTCAGAGCCCAAATCAGATGTGGAACGCTTTGATCGTTTAAGCAAAAAAAAGATTCAGGTAGAGGTCCCTTGTTGTGTTCAGACATACAACAAGCACATGGGGTTTGTTGATTCAATTGACAGTTACTTAGCCAGATTTCGGATAAAAGTAAATTGCGGAAAGCGACATTATCTAAAGATTTTTTTTCATTTTTTAGACCTCTTTGTAGTGAATAGTTGGCTACTATATAGAAGAGATTGCCAAGACATCTCAATGCCGAAAAAGCAGTGGCTGACCTTATGGGATTTTAAGGCGGCCATCGCTCAAGAACTCGTACAGAAATCCAAATCAAGTCGATCTCCTCTGATACCACAAAAGCGACGTTCATCCCTCCAAAATCTAATACAACAAAAACGTCACAAAGGCCCCACATGCAAAATGATTAAAAATTTACTGATTGAAAAAATTACGTCTTGATGGTCGAGATCATTTGCCTTTTGTGCAGGATAACAGGGGTCGTTGTAAGATGCCCGGATGTTCAGGAATCGTGAACACCATGTGCCGGAAATGTGAAGTGAATTTGTGCATCGGAAAAAACAGAAACTGTTTCGTTGAATTCCACACGAAATAATCCGCTATGAGATACTCGTATGTTATTCAATTTTGTAATCATGCTTGAAATTATGAGTTCTTGTAATTTTTGCTAAGCAAAATGTTTTGTAACTTCTGGCTTTGTGTTCTGCAAAATTTCATATTGGGGAAAAGGAGTTGGCATATAAACCAATGAACGTGTACACCACGATTATGATAAATAATCATACATTATCTCTATTTATCGTTCAAATATACTTGCAGATAGGCTAGGTTGTATTTCAAGTTCAGATTTGAAATTTAAGAGAATCACAAATATTTCATTATATGTTCTATACATGTATATATTTACATATAATTGTAAATATATCAGACCACAAATTTTCATCGCAACATCTTCACAGCTGTAAAACTAGGTTAGTTGCAAAAACGCAACATACCGTAAATTTGAAAATTCAAATCCGAATTAAGACAATCTACCTTTCATATTTAATTTATAAGAAAACCCTTTCATCAAACATTAAAAATATAACATTACTTCATCCAAAAAATGTATATTTAACTTTGTTGCGAAAATGCAACAAAGTGCGGTTTTGCATAGTGTTGCAATAATGCAACAAACTGATATCTATGGTATGCACACATATTTTCGAAAAAGCAAATTTTGTTTGTGCATTAGTAAGTGTGCAATGATTCAATGACGTTTGAATTTTATCAATATTTTTGTTTTTTCTTATCTCATGCAGTTTAGGGTAAATAATTTTCTTATCATTAACTATAAAGCATGCGAATTACGTGAAAGTCAATATTGAAATTTCATTTTCAAATCAACGACAAAAATGTAGAGCTAACTTTCTGCAGAAATGCATGTATGCTTTGTATACATAGACGTAGGCTATAGTGCACGCTTTATCTTCAACATCATGTGAAACAGTCTTCACGCTTGCATTTTTCTCTCCAAATGCCAGTGCAATCGATTTGAGCAATTGTCACAATAGCTGCGAGATTGTTTCTACACCTGCGGAAACGTCGTGTCATTTGTAGAACTGGATGTACAGGAGGAATGAGTCTCTTCAGAACCCCGAAGAACTTTCTAACAATTCGGATTGACGATGTCGGTGTCAATCGGATATCCGGTTAAGTTCAACGAATGTCGGCGTCTTCCATGCGCTTGTGCGAGATGAAGAGATAGATTCTTCAAAAACGACTTCCGTTTAGAACAACATCCGTCTAAAATGAAGTAAAGCAGCTGACATTAATGCTATTCCATGTCAGCAAAAAGGGCCTTCCTTGTGTCTTAGAACGATAGAAAAAATCCTCCACGTTTTGATCCATTTGATCGACGCCCCTATGTCAAAATTGTAGTCTAAAAAGATTGAAGGCTTCTGATTCTTCACCAAAATGAGGAACTCAGCAGCAGGATGTTTTTGTTCTTGGTCATTGGCAAAGATTGTCAACGAAGCAGGTCGGTTTGTGTTCTTCAGAAAATTCAGAATCTCTCTCCGATGGTTTCGAATTGTTCCCAGCAGTGTTAGGCATTTCTGAAGCAGATCACATGCTGTGAAGTGAACAGGATATCAGTCATACCCATGTATATCGCGACTAGTACTGAAGTAAGGACCGCAGAGTTCATGACAACATCACGTCCTAAGTCATGGTGAAATGCGTTATTTTCAAGACCGGTATACATTTTCGCATTCAAAGGAAAGCTAGACAATGCGCCACAAAGCCAAAAAAAGTAATTCATAGGCCTATTTCCGAGTTACAGGGTATCGTAAGTCCGCTCGGAGATTCGACCCATTCGACCAATTGCTTGTCGAAGGTAAGATGCTCTCCGGAATATAATCGCATGTTCTGAGGAAACGGTGTTAAAAGTTCTGTTGTTTTAGCCATTCGACCATGACTGGGGGGTCATTGAGTTTCATAGAAAAGGTCTACAATCAATTATCCCAGAGGTCATGCAATGCAGCTAAGTCATCATAAGCCACAGCTGCATGAATGACAATGTCCAAGCAAGCAATAATTTAGCCGCATGAGCATGAGAAGTCTTTCTGAAATAAAACTATAACGTAGGTTAGAAGCCTGCGCATAAACTGACAGCACATGTACAAGCTGCGGATAGTGGTCTTTACAACATCCTCAGTCAACAAACAATCGTCAATATAACAAAAAACATGTGGTTATTGTCAAGCTTCCACGTGACCTCTCGCATTTTCAAAGCTTGCTAAGCGAGACATTAAATCATGAGAGTGGACCACGGCCCAATTTCATGCTTTTTGTTGACATTAAGTCTGTGAACAAAGCCTTTGTGTAAGGATCCTTGATCGGCAAAGAATTAATAGACAACAGTCATTATAACTGTTCATTCTCACACTGTCTCGCAATGTTCAGGACATCCAAACGATATTCTCCAGATCAATATTATTTGAACTCCAGATCAATATTATTTGAAGGATGTAATAATGACTTTTTTATAATGAACAAATAGCTACAACGACACATTTGTCCTAATGTATGGAGTAGCTTCCAGTATGTTTGAGATTTGCAATAGGTTTCATGCCTGATTCAGTGACCAAAAAGAGATTTCCCATAAAAACTGTGTTGAACTTTGGTCAGATATTGTCAAAAATCAGCTTCCAAAATCAGAATATGTTTATCGTATACTGGCATTTTAAAAGGACTACTTTCATATTAATTGAACATGATTGCTTTTGGAGGACGATGATAATAAAAATTAAAGTTAAGAATATGTGTTTATTAAACGGCACAGTAATTAATTATCAAAGTGCCGTTTAATAAACCCACATTTGGATTGAGCTTCATTTTTCATTACTTTGAAATTGATGAGACGCTGTAAGTGAGAGAGAGAGAGAGAAGCGTATACAGTATATTTGCAAAATTGAAAATCGAAATCATTACAAGTGATATGTCACATATACAAATGAAAGCAGAAAAAATGGCAAAGTAATACGACGATCATGCAATTTTCGTGAACATGAATTTTGGGGTGAAAATGGGATGTTTCGAGTGGAAGCAGTGCTCGGAGGACTTTGCAAATGTGATTTTTGGACTCAGCGTCAAATTCTGCATCTGTGGTGTGATTTCCAGCTCAATCGGCGAGAAAAAATTTTCAACACTTTTCGGAAAAACGACAGAGTTAACGGCAAATGTGGGTTGATTTTGGACTGTAGCGCCAAAACGAAGCATCGGATGGGAAAACGGAGGCCAGATTCGGATTCAGCGTACAATTCTGCATCTGTATGGTGAATTTGAAAGCAATCGGAGAGAAAAAATTTTCGCTGACGTCCCCCCCCCCCGGCACCGATCTTCCAATTTTGCTTCTAGTGATCGTAGAAAGTCGTGCAATAGCTCGTTTCAAAGCTAGGAGTGAGACACATTCAGTGAAAGAAACGGCTTGTTCATATCTGTCTTCGTTTAGATGTGAGACGCCATTTAAAATTTTGGGAGATTGGCGAAAAACGACAGAGTTAGAATTTTGGACGTTTTGGGCTGTAGCGCCAAAAACGAAGCATCGGATGGGAAAACGGATTTCAGATTTGGAATCAGCGTCAAATTCTCTATCAACATGGTGAGTTTCAAGTCAATCGGAGAGAAAAAAGTTTTCTTCACAAAATTTTTTCGAAAAAACTAGTTAGAATTTTTGCGATGGCTGTGGGCTGTAGAGCCAAAACGAAGCATCGGATGGGAAAACGGAGGACAGATTTGGATTCAGCGTCAAATTCTACATTGAAATGGTGTATTTCCAGCTCAATCGGACCTCCAGAATCGGTGATAGAAGCGTTTTAAGTTTTTGGATGATGGATCTTACGTCATCAGCTGATCGCCACACACTATATAAGCTGGGAACCGACAGAGACTTTTCATTTAGAGGAGAACGATTGTCAAAGGTAGGTCGTTTCTCTGAGCTCCGATGATAGCTTCGGACATTCCAAATTCCGAGTTTCTGTAAGAAACCGACTTAGAAAATTTCATTGCTGATATCAGCTAAGCCGTCAGACTTAGAGGTTAGCCAGGAGATGGCCTTCGTCTCCAGGCCATAAAAGACTCCAAAACTTTAAAGGCTTGTAACGTTGCTTCTACAAGTCCGTTTGACTTGATTCAAAAAAGGTTCGGTCGCTATTGACCTGCCCTAAGTGATAGACTACTTATAAAATTTCATAAGTAGTGCTAAAAAGTTGAAAAATTTAAATTTACTAGTTTTGGAGGTTTTCTGGGGTTTTCGACTCTGCTGAATTCAACTAAGACATTTATAAAGTTGTGGGAGGCGAGCTTCGGCTTGGAATTTGCAACCTTTGTAAACAATCCACTGGTTTTCATGTCAAAATCGGGGTCCGGATACCAACACAGTGATATGACGCACGCTCTGTCCGCGGGAGGTTGGATTTGTGGGCCGAGGCCTTGGAGTTGGGATAAGATCCCCTCTGAGTAATGCCTGTAACGGATTCAAAGGTTCGACACTTTCCACCAATCTCACAATTTAACTATGATTATAAAAATGACTGCCAATGTCGCCTGTCAGTAATTCTATTTCATCCTTCCTTTTACAGATATACATAATGGGAGGAAACTCGAAGTTTCATTTTAAAAAGTGCCTATGTGGCGAAGTCAAGCGAGGTGGCGAGTTCAAGCGCCATTTAAATAAATTTACCGACACTCCCGAAGAGCATAAGGAGGTCGGTGTGGTGAGCGGATGCACATCATGCATGAAATTCGTCAGGGGAAACCTGAACGAGTCTTTCTATAAGACGCATTCAAAATGTCCTATTAAGAAGGTGACGAATTATACCACCTCAGAGGTTGGGAAAGCCATCACCCCACTTTTCAAAAAACCTGATCAAGATGAGGAGACAGAGACGCATGCCTCAGAGGTTGGGAAGGTCATCATCCCACCTGTTGAAAGACCTCAAGTTGATCTGGATGCGGAGACAGAGTTGCAGATGGCAGTTCGTGCAATAGAAGACTGCAAGATTGATCACCCACCGTTATCTGACCTCAGCTCTTCTAACTCTGATTCGGAAATCTCAGAATCTGAATCGGAAACTGAAGAGGTGGTCGTCACTGGCAAACCCGAGGAGGAGGTCATTACTCCTAAACCCGATGAGGCGATTGTGAAGAGTCGGGCAGTGCCAGCGCCAAAAATGCACTCCTCACCTAAAAAAGGGAGAGGCATCAAAGCCCAAGCCAAGCAGTGGGCTAAGGATGATGGTGTGGCGAGGGTTAGCCAAGAGTACGCCATTAAGAAGCTCAAGGATGAAATGAGCCGTTATATAAACGAATGCTCAGCATTAAGGGATGAGAATTTTCAACTCAAAAAGCAGGTGGCGGAAATTAAGAGTCTTAAGGCTCAAGTGCTGAAGTTGGAAGGTTTCCAAAAGAGAGCTCTAGCGAGTGAGAGTCGTGTAGAGGATCAGGCCACATGCATTAAGAACATGAAGGCGAAGGAGGCGACGCTCAAACTCCAACATGAGCAGGAGAGGATGGCTCTTCTTGAGGCGAAGAATAGCGCTGTCAAGGAGAGAAGAACAACGCTCCACCTCCCCGTAGTCGGTAGCAAAATTATCGACGATGTAATAATGGAGTCGGAGGATTTGGACAAAACGAGCGAGTGCTACGAAGGAGCAACGCCAGATATTCGCTGTCTCCACATCAGCATCAAACACAATGGCGAGATAAAGGAAATTCGCCACCGTAAGCGGAAACTACCGGCCAAATACTTGGCTCAGCCACCAGCATCGAAGGTTCAACGAACCGGTTGAATTGATTTATGGTAAGTTAATATCATCTCCATCACTTGAATATAATTTCATCTATTTTTCTTTCTATTTTTTCAGATACGACGAGAACGAACCAACGGCTCTGATAAGGGCCACCATGGGGCAAGATTTGATAGAACCTCCACGCGGTTTGCCCTGGGCAGTCTTTAGACTGGCGAATACTATCATTAACTTGAATCTGCTATCAGTCAACTTGAACGTTGCGTCGCATTAGAGGGGTATATAAAGCACTACCTCTCATTTCATTTCATTTCAATCATGGAGACACCAAACGCTGCAGCCAGCTCTCCTCGCGGACCGCAGTTAAGACCGCGAAATTTATTTAATGAATTTGCTAGAATAGAGGAGCAAGACAGAGTCCACAACAATCTTGCTCGGATTGGCAATGCGATGACAGCAAGTGTTGCCAATCCAATGGAATGGCGCTACATTCCACCCTCCACTCACATACCAACTAGCGTGGAAGTCGACACTGCTGAGGTTGAACGGTTTCGACTCTCTCTCAGCAGAATCGGTATGGAGTAAGATGGCTGATGAAGACCCCGAGAACGAACCACCGGCCCTCATAAGGGCCACCATGGGGCAAGATTTGATAGAACCTCCACGCGGTTTGCCCTGGGCAGTCTTCAGACTGGCGAATACTATCATTAAGTTGAATCTGCTATCAGTCAACTTGAACGTTGCAAATGAAGTTCGGTGTAATACTTCCTTTCGACGGGCGTTCCTGTAAAGGGCGGCGGTGAAACCCGTAGCTATGTATACCGCAAGGGACATTCGGCAATGGTCAATCTTTTTTAAACCTCTCTGCGTCATGTTTGCAAGTGATTGCCTCTGTCTCAACGTAGTATGCATTCGCGCCAGGACGACATTTAGCCAACTGTCGAAGGTTGCCTTATAAACTTTCCATTGCATGCGTTATGAGAACCATGAGTTCTACCTGTCTCTATCAATGAGACGAATTGATGAATGGAATGAAATGGGAGGACACTCACTCGCCACACGCAACATAACACACTTCTCTCTTCCGTAGTCTAACAAGCTCTTTTCACATGGATCGCAGTCGATTGCTATCCCAGAATCATGTAAGCTATCTTAATTTTATTTAACACTATTTCATCTACCAACATCGCCCATATGAAATGTTATAAGATTTACAAGTTAGACTAAGCGTTCTACTATTTGTAAATGAAAGATATAGTTTACAGATTAAAAATAAAGTTTCAATAGTGTATGTGTTAGAAATAAAGTTTAAGCTGTTTGTATGTTAGAAATGAAATAAAGTTTCAAGAGTTTACAAGTTAAAAATAAAGTTTCACCAGTGTACAAGATAAAAACAAAGTTTCAATAGAGTGTATGTTAGAAATAAAGCTTAATCTGTTTGTATGTTAGAAACAAAATAAAGTTTCAACAGTTTACAAGATAAAAAATAAAGTTTCACCAGTGTACAAGATAGAAACAAAGTTTCAATAGTGTGTATGTTAGAAATAAAGCTTAATCTGTTTGTATGTTAGAAACAAAATAAAGTTTCAACAGTTTACAAGATAAAAAAATAAAGTTTCACCAGTTTACAAGTTAAAAATAAAGTTTCAATAGTGTATACGTTAGAAATTAAGTTTTAGCTGTTTGCAAGCTAAAAATAAAGTTTCAATAGTGTGTACGTTAGAAATAAAGTTTTAGCGGTTTGCAAGATAAAAAATAAAGTTTCACCAGTTTACAAGTTAGAAATAAAGTTTCACTAGTGTGCAAGTTAGAAACAAAGTTTCAATAGTGTGTATGTTAGAAATAAAGCTTTATCTGTTTGTATGTTAGAAACAAAATAAAGTTTCAACAGTTTACAAGATAAAAAATAAAGTTTCACCAGTGGGCAAGTTAAAAATAAAGTTTCAATAGTGTGTACGTTAGAAATAAAGTTTTAGCTGTTTGTATATCAAAAACAAAGTTTCAAGAGTTTACAAGTTAGAAATAAAGTTTCAATAGTGTATACGTTAGAAATAAAGTTTTAGCTGTTTGTATATCAAAATAAAGTTTCAAGAGTTTACAAGTTAGAAATAAAGTTTCAATAGTGTATACGTTAGAAATAAAGTTTTAGCTGTTTGTATATCAAAATAAAGTTTCAAGAGTTTACAAGTTAGAAATAAAGTTTCAATAGTGTGTATGTTAGAAATAAAGGTGTAACTGTCTGTAAAAATAAGATCGCAAGATTTACTAGTTTACAAGTTAGACTAAGTGTAAATTAAAAATAAAATTATAACTGTTCACGAGTTAAAGCGTTGATGCAACGATGAACAATTAATAAGCTGAAAAGTTTTAGATTCACTTTAACATTACCATATGTTTACAGATAGAAATGTATCACAGCAAAGCTACTTCATGAGTTAGTTTGCCAGGAGTGTATCATCTCAAACTTTTACTCCGTCGTTGAAATTTCATGACGACTTTTTTGCTAAACGAAAGTTAACACCAGAGGAGCGTAGGGGTGGGTGGTATAAAATACGCCTATAGCACTGAGAGAGTTGGAGTGCATGAGCTATGTACATTCTTTTGACGACGAGAGGAGCGATTCAGCCGATGGCGCAGGTAGTTTTCCAGAGCATGGAGGACATTGTTTAGGTGACTCTAAGGACGTATGTCGAGCTGCCCTCAGTGATAGGCTTCCAACTCATGATGAATGATGATATGCTTACGACCTACATTCAACCATTGGTGTATGCCCACACCCTTCCACACAACGAGCTTGTCTGCTACATTGTATTCATGAGTGTGGCTCAAAGTAGGAAATTGATTGATGAGACTTTGCTGAAATATCCAAGGCGCGTATTCAAGCATGGTCGCCTACTGTTGGAGTATTATTATCAATGGCGCGACGACACACAACATTTGCCTACCCGTGTTTTACCACACCTATCAACGGAAGAATACAATAGAGCTTTAGTCGAGACGGTGAAAGGAGACGATGAGCGCTAGCGGGCGAATGAAGCATCGGTGAGAGTGGGAATCAACTTGATGCTATTCTCCAATGAGGATTGTTGTCTAATGAGAATCAAGCATTCCTTCATAAATAGAGAGCCTTCCACAGTGAGAATCATTCCATCGTTGAATCGTACAAGTGACGGACGCACATTCTCTCTCTCTCTCTACATCCCTGTTATATTATCCAACTAAAATGGTAAGTCGCTACTTTCCTCCCTCTCCTCCCTTGAACGTAAACTTGATAGAATCTTTTTTATTTTCAGGCATCTTCTACATCTACTACACTGACAGGACAAAATGGTGGCCAGACGTTACAAGGTTCGCTACAATCAGATCATCTACAGCTGAGACCAGTGGAAGAAACAACAAAGGTACATAATCCTACACCGCTACAGCGTAAATTTAAACAAGTCTTGCGTCATGAGGATCACAGCGTAGTACTGCAAACGGGAATGCTCCCTTCCACTGATGTGAAGATATTGAGCAATCAGTATGGGGACTACATACTCATCCCCGTGAGTGCGTACATTCGCCACCAACTTGACATTATTGAAGAGTACGTGACATTAAATATGGACATTCCTACTCCTCTTGCTCAAGAGTGGAAGGCGAGAGATGAAAAGGATACTCCCTATAGAAAGATTTGGGATGGCAATCAAATTTGCCTACCATTATCACATTGGTGTAGTTATTATAAAAAGGATGGAGATCAATCAATACCCATCAGATGTGATGAGCTCGGAGAAGGTACTTGGGATATCATTTTCAAAGTGAATGGGCTATATTATGGTCAGCACAAGGATACAGCACAAGGATCCTATATATTCCAAAGCCACCCAGCGTAGATGACATTATTGACGAAATCCTTAACGGGGGTGGTACGAAGCGCAAGTCGGACAAGAATGCTACCTCCAAACGCAAGTCAAGGAAAGAGAATTGCTAATCCTTTCCTAACTCTACCCTATAACAATTCGCTTATGTGCTTTGAGTGTCGTGGACGTGGTCTTATTAGATACATTCTACTTCTTCGTTGCCATCATATCATTTGTGTGTTTTGTCGTGAAAAGCATCGATGTAATTCTTCATTTTGTGATATGTTGTAGAACGTTTCCTTAGATGTGTAATTTCCGTTTTAGCTTCTATCATCATTTTTATGGATTGTGAGGGTGAACCTGTACAGGAGCTCAGTGCTATTTCTATGAACAATTGGACATATCAGATTGTTAGTGTCTATCATCAACATGCCAACTGTGATCCCAATGTTGATCAATGGGCGAGAAAACGCATTCATGGACTTAATCTGAAATATTTGCAAGACTATGGCTTTTCTTGTGAGACTGCTCTTCTTATTGACTTTAAACGATGGTTAGCTGCTTTCAATGTTATACGCATCTTTTGTAATAATCCTGGTAAGGAGAGGAAAGTATTTCCAAATCTAATCATTGATGATATTTTGCTCCCGCCTTGGGATAGTAGAGTGAATCAACATTATCATGAAGTCACGAAACGTTTTAAGGATTTGTGTGTTCCTATTTTGTCTGTTCGTTGTAGTAGCTACGTTCATAACCAATGCTTCTTTCCTCCTTACCTCAACACTGCCAAAGTCCTGTATGGTTATCATTGCTCGCTATATGACAGTTACCAGCTGTATCTATTTTATCTGTTTCAAACCATTGATTTGTAATGCATGCTTGTTACAGTTATTCAATAAATGTTATTATGCGAAGAGTTGTTGTTTTCATGCAACGGATGGGTTAGATGAAGGTTGATCATATCTTTTTCAAATAACTGTGGAACATTGATTTCCATGATGAAGATTTAAACAGTTAGATTCGATGACGAACAAGATCTACTAGTTTGCAAGTTAGACTAAGCGTTCTATTATTTGTAAATGAAAGATATAGTTTCAACAGTTTACAGATTCAAAATAAAGTTTCAATATAGTATGTGTTAGAAATAAAGTTTAAGCTGTTTGTATGTTAGAAATGAAATAAAGTTTCAAGAGTTTACAAGTTAAAAATAAAGTTTCAACAGTGTGTACGTTAGAAATAAAGTTATATCTGTTTGTACAAATAAGATTGTAGGATTTAATAGTTTGTAAGATAGACTAAGCGTTCTACTATTTGTAATTGAAAGATATAGTTTACAGATTAAAAATAAAGTTTCAATAGTGTATGTGTTAGAAATAAAGTTTAAGCTGTTTGTATGTTAGAAATAAAATAAAGTTTCAAGAGTTTACAAGTTAAAAATAATTTTTCAACAGTGTGTACGTTAGAAATAAAGTTATATCTGTTTGTAAAAATAAGATTGTAGGATTTACTAGTTTGTAAGTTAGACTAAGCGTTCTACTATTTGTAGATGAAAGATATAGTTTACAGATTAAAAATAAAGTTTTAACAGTGTGCACGTTAGAAATAAAGTTTAAGCTGTTTGTATGTTAGAAATGAAATAAAGTTTCAAGAGTTTACAAGTTAAAAATAAAGTTTCACCAGTGTACAAGATAAAAACAAAGTTTCAATAGAGTGTTTGCTAGAAATAAAGCTTTATCTGTTTGTATGTTAGAAACAAAATAAAGTTTCAACAGTTTACAAGATAAAAAATAAAGTTTCACCAGTGTACAAGATAGAAACAAAGTTTCAATAGTGTGTATGTTAGAAATAAAGCTTAATCTGTTTGTATGTTAGAAACAAAATAAAGTTTCAACAGTTTACAAGATAAAAAAATAAAGTTTCACCAGTTTACAAGTTAAAAATAAAGTTTCAATAGTGTATACGTTAGAAATAAAGTTGTAGCTGTTTGCAAGCTAAAAATAAAGTTTCAATAGTGTGTACGTTAGAAATAAAGTTTTAGCGGTTTGCAAGATAAAAAATAAAGTTTCACCAGTTTACAAGTTAGAAATAAAGTTTCACCAGTGTGCAAGTTAGAAACAAAGTTTCAATAGTGTGTATGTTAGAAATAAAGCTTTATCTGTTTGTATGTTAGAAACAAAATAAAGTTTCAACAGTTTACAAGATAAAAAATAAAGTTTCACCAGTGGGCAAGTTAAAAATAAAGTTTCAATAGTGTGTACGTTAGAAATAAAGTTTTAGCTGTTTGTATATCAAAAACAAAGTTTCAAGAGTTTACAAGTTAGAAATAAAGTTTCAATAGTGTATACGTTAGAAATAAAGTTTTAGCTGTTTGTATATCAAAATAAAGTTTCAAGAGTTTACAAGTTAGAAATAAAGTTTCAATAGTGTGTATGTTAGAAATAAAGGTGTAACTGTCTGTAAAAATAAGATCGCAAGATTTACTAGTTTACAAGTTAGACTAAGTGTAAATTAAAAATAAAATTATAACTGTTCACGAGTTAAAGCGTTGATGCAACGATGAACAATTAATAAGCTGAAAAGTTTTAGATTCACTTTAACATTACCATATGTTTACAGATAGAAATGTATCACAGCAAAGCTACTTCATGAGTTAGTTTGCCAGGAGTGTATCATCTCAAACTTTTACTCCGTCGTTGAAATTTCATGACGACTTTTTTGCTAAACGAAAGTTAACACCAGAGGAGCGTAGGGGTGGGTGGTATAAAATACGCCTATAGCACTGAGAGAGTTGGAGTGCATGAGCTATGTACATTCTTTTGACGACGAGAGGAGCGATTCAGCCGATGGCGCAGGTAGTTTTCCAGAGCATGGAGGACATTGTTTAGGTGACTCTAAGGACGTATGTCGAGCTGCCCTCAGTGATAGGCTTCCAACTCATGATGAATGATGATATGCTTACGACCTACATTCAACCATTGGTGTATGCCCACACCCTTCCACACAACGAGCTTGTCTGCTACATTGTATTCATGAGTGTGGCTCAAAGTAGGAAATTGATTGATGAGACTTTGCTGAAACATCCAAGGCGCGTATTCAAGCATGGTCGCCTACTGTTGGAGTATTATTATCAATGGCGCGACGACACACAACATTTGCCTACCCGTGTTTTACCACACCTATCAACGGAAGAATACAATAGAGCTTTAGTCGAGACGGTGAAAGGAGACGATGAGCGCTAGCGGGCGAATGAAGCATCGGTGAGAGTGGGAATCAACTTGATGCTATTCTCCAATGAGGATTGTTGTCTAATGAGAATCAAGCATTCCTTCATAAATAGAGAGCCTTCCACAGTGAGAATCATTCCATCGTTGAATCGTACAAGTGACGGACGCACATTCTCTCTCTCTCTCTACATCCCTGTTATATTATCCAACTAAAATGGTAAGTCGCTACTTTCCTCCCTCTCCTCCCTTGAACGTAAACTTGATAGAATCTTTTTTATTTTCAGGCATCTTCTACATCTACTACACTGACAGGACAAAATGGTGGCCAGACGTTACAAGGTTCGCTACAATCAGATCATCTACAGCTGAGACCAGTGGAAGAAACAACAAAGGTACATAATCCTACACCGCTACAGCGTAAATTTAAACAAGTCTTGCGTCATGAGGATCACAGCGTAGTACTGCAAACGGGAATGCTCCCTTCCACTGATGTGAAGATATTGAGCAATCAGTATGGGGACTACATACTCATCCCCGTGAGTGCGTACATTCGCCACCAACTTGACATTATTGAAGAGTACGTGACATTAAATATGGACATTCCTACTCCTCTTGCTCAAGAGTGGAAGGCGAGAGATGAAAAGGATACTCCCTATAGAAAGATTTGGGATGGCAATCAAATTTGCCTACCATTATCACATTGGTGTAGTTATTATAAAAAGGATGGAGATCAATCAATACCCATCAGATGTGATGAGCTCGGAGAAGGTACTTGGGATATCATTTTCAAAGTGAATGGGCTATATTATGGTCAGCACAAGGATACAGTACAAGGATCCTATATATTCCAAAGCCACCCAGCGTAGATGACATTATTGACGAAATCCTTAACGGGGGTGGTACGAAGCGCAAGTCGGACAAGAATGCTACCTCCAAACGCAAGTCAAGGAAAGAGAATTGCTAATCCTTTCCTAACTCTACCCTATAACAATTCGCTTATGTGCTTTGAGTGTCGTGGACGTGGTCTTATTAGATACATTCTACTTCTTCGTTGCCATCATATCATTTGTGTGTTTTGTCGTGAAAAGCATCGATGTAATTCTTCATTTTGTGATATGTTGTAGAACGTTTCCTTAGATGTGTAATTTCCGTTTTAGGCTTCTATCATCATTTTTATGGATTGTGAGGGTGAACCTGTACAGGAGCTCAGTGCTATTTCTATGAACAATTGGACATATCAGATTGTTAGTGTCTATCATCAACATGCCAACTGTGATCCCAATGTTGATCAATGGGCGAGAAAACGCATTCATGGACTTAATCTGAAATATTTGCAAGACTATGGCTTTTCTTGTGAGACTGCTCTTCTTATTGACTTTAAACGATGGTTAGCTGCTTTCAATGTTATACGCATCTTTTGTAATAATCCTGGTAAGGAGAGGAAAGTATTTCCAAATCTAATCATTGATGATATTTTGCTCCCGCCTTGGGATAGTAGAGTGAATCAACATTATCATGAAGTCACGAAACGTTTTAAGGATTTGTGTGTTCCTATTTTGTCTGTTCGTTGTAGTAGCTACGTTCATAACCAATGCTTCTTTCCTCCTTACCTCAACACTGCCAAAGTCCTGTATGGTTATCATTGCTCGCTATATGACAGTTACCAGCTGTATCTATTTTATCTGTTTCAAACCATTGATTTGTAATGCATGCTTGTTACAGTTATTCAATAAATGTTATGATGCGAAGAGTTGTTGTTTTCATGCAACGGATGGGTTAGATGAAGGTCGATCATATCTTTTTCAAATAACTGTGGAACATTGATTTCCATGATGAAGATTTAAACAGTTAGATTCGATGACGAACAAGATCTACTAGTTTGCAAGTTAGACTAAGCGTTCTATTATTTGTAAATGAAAGATATAGTTTCAACAGTTTACAGATTCAAAATAAAGTTTCAATATAGTATGTGTTAGAAATAAAGTTTAAGCTGTTTGTATGTTAGAAATGAAATAAAGTTTCAAGAGTTTACAAGTTAAAAATAAAGTTTCACCAGTGTACAAGATAAAAACAAAGTTTCAATAGAGTGTATGTTAGAAATAAAGCTTTATCTGTTTGTATGTTAGAAACAAAATAAAGTTTCAACAGTTTACAAGATAAAAAATAAAGTTTCACCAGTGTACAAGATAGAAACAAAGTTTCAATAGTGTGTATGTTAGAAATAAAGCTTAATCTGTTTGTATGTTAGAAACAAAATAAAGTTTCAACAGTTTACAAGATAAAAAAATAAAGTTTCACCAGTTTACAAGTTAAAAATAAAGTTTCAATAGTGTATACGTTAGAAATAAAGTTTTAGCGGTTTGCAAGATAAAAAATAAAGTTTCACCAGTTTACAAGTTAGAAATAAAGTTTCACCAGTGTGCAAGTTAGAAACAAAGTTTCAATAGTGTGTATGTTAGAAATAAAGCTTTATCTGTTTGTATGTTAGAAACAAAATAAAGTTTCAACAGTTTACAAGATAAAAAATAAAGTTTCACCAGTGGGCAAGTTAAAAATAAAGTTTCAATAGTGTGTACGTTAGAAATAAAGTTTTAGCTGTTTGTATGTTAGAAACAAAGTTTCAAGAGTTTACAAGTTAGAAATAAAGTTTCAATAGTGTATACGTTAGAAATAAAGTTTTAGCTGTTTGTATATCAAAATAAAGTTTCAAGAGTTTACAAGTTAGAAATAAAGTTTCAATAGTGTGTATGTTAGAAATAAAGGTGTAACTGTCTGTAAAAATAAGATCGCAAGATTTACTAGTTTACAAGTTAGACTAAGTGTAAATTAAAAATAAAATTATAACTGTTCACGAGTTAAAGCGTTGATGCAACGATGAACAATTAATAAGCTGAAAAGTTTTAGATTCACTTTAACATTACCATATGTTTACAGATAGAAATGTATCACAGCAAAGCTACTTCATGAGTTAGTTTGCCAGGAGTGTATCATCTCAAACTTTTACTCCGTCGTTGAAATTTCATGACGACTTTTTTGCTAAACGAAAGTTAACACCAGAGGAGCGTAGGGGTGGGTGGTATAAAATACGCCTATAGCACTGAGAGAGTTGGAGTGCATGAGCTATGTACATTCTTTTGACGACGAGAGGAGCGATTCAGCCGATGGCGCAGGTAGTTTTCCAGAGCATGGAGGACATTGTTTAGGTGACTCTAAGGACGTATGTCGAGCTGCCCTCAGTGATAGGCTTCCAACTCATGATGAATGATGATATGCTTACGACCTACATTCAACCATTGGTGTATGCCCACACCCTTCCACACAACGAGCTTGTCTGCTACATTGTATTCATGAGTGTGGCTCAAAGTAGGAAATTGATTGATGAGACTTTGCTGAAACATCCAAGGCGCGTATTCAAGCATGGTCGCCTACTGTTGGAGTATTATTATCAATGGCGCGACGACACACAACATTTGCCTACCCGTGTTTTACCACACCTATCAACGGAAGAATACAATAGAGCTTTAGTCGAGACGGTGAAAGGAGACGATGAGCGCTAGCGGGCGAATGAAGCATCGGTGAGAGTGGGAATCAACTTGATGCTATTCTCCAATGAGGATTGTTGTCTAATGAGAATCAAGCATTCCTTCATAAATAGAGAGCCTTCCACAGTGAGAATCATTCCATCGTTGAATCGTACAAGTGACGGACGCACATTCTCTCTCTCTCTCTACATCCCTGTTATATTATCCAACTAAAATGGTAAGTCGCTACTTTCCTCCCTCTCCTCCCTTGAACGTAAACTTGATAGAATCTTTTTTTATTTTCAGGCATCTTCTACATCTACTACACTGACAGGACAAAATGGTGGCCAGACGTTACAAGGTTCGCTACAATCAGATCATCTACAGCTTAGACCAGTGGAAGAAACAACAAAGGTACATAATCCTACACCGCTACAGCGTAAATTTAAACAAGTCTTGCGTCATGAGGATCACAGCGTAGTACTGCAAACGGGAATGCTTCCTTCGACTGATGTGAAGATATTGAGCAATCAGTATGGGGACTACATACTCATCCCCGTGAGTGCGTACATTCGCCACCAACTTGACATTATTGAAGAGTACGTGACATTAAATATGGACATTCCTACTCCTCTTGCTCAAGAGTGGAAGGCGAGAGATGAAAAGGATACTCCCTATAGAAAGATTTGGGATGGCAATCAAATTTGCCTACCATTATCACATTGGTGTAGTTATTATAAAAAGGATGGAGATCAATCAATACCCATCAGATGTGATGAGCTCGGAGAAGGTACTTGGGATATCATTTTCAAAGTGAATGGGCTATATTATGGTCAGCACAAGGATACAGCACAAGGATCCTATATATTCCAAAGCCACCCAGCGTAGATGACATTATTGACGAAATCCTTAACGGGGGTGGTACGAAGCGCAAGTCGGACAAGAATGCTACCTCCAAACGCAAGTCAAGGAAAGAGAATTGCTAATCCTTTCCTAACTCTACCCTATAACAATTCGCTTATGTGCTTTGAGTGTCGTGGACGTGGTCTTATTAGATACATTCTACTTCTTCGTTGCCATCATATCATTTGTGTGTTTTGTCGTGAAAAGCATCGATGTAATTCTTCATTTTGTGATATGTTGTAGAACGTTTCCTTAGATGTGTAATTTCCGTTTTAGGCTTCTATCATCATTTTTATGGATTGTGAGGGTGAACCTGTACAGGAGCTCAGTGCTATTTCTATGAACAATTGGACATATCAGATTGTTAGTGTCTATCATCAACATGCCAACTGTGATCCCAATGTTGATCAATGGGCGAGAAAACGCATTCATGGACTTAATCTGAAATATTTGCAAGACTATGGCTTTTCTTGTGAGACTGCTCTTCTTATTGACTTTAAACGATGGTTAGCTGCTTTCAATGTTATACGCATCTTTTGTAATAATCCTGGTAAGGAGAGGAAAGTATTTCCAAATCTAATCATTGATGATATTTTGCTCCCGCCTTGGGATAGTAGAGTGAATCAACATTATCATGAAGTCACGAAACGTTTTAAGGATTTGTGTGTTCCTATTTTGTCTGTTCGTTGTAGTAGCTACGTTCATAACCAATGCTTCTTTCCTCCTTACCTCAACACTGCCAAAGTCCTGTATGGTTATCATTGCTCGCTATATGACAGTTACCAGCTGTATCTATTTTATCTGTTTCAAACCATTGATTTGTAATGCATGCTTGTTACAGTTATTCAATAAATGTTATGATGCGAAGAGTTGTTGTTTTCATGCAACGGATGGGTTAGATGAAGGTTGATCATATCTTTTTCAAATAACTGTGGAACATTGATTTCCATGATGAAGATTTAAACAGTTAGATTCGATGACGAACAAGATCTACTAGTTTGCAAGTTAGACTAAGCGTTCTATTATTTGTAAATGAAAGATATAGTTTCAACAGTTTACAGATTCAAAATAAAGTTTCAATATAGTATGTGTTAGAAATAAAGTTTAAGCTGTTTGTATGTTAGAAATGAAATAAAGTTTCAAGAGTTTACAAGTTAAAAATAAAGTTTCAACATTGTGTACGTTAGAAATAAAGTTATATCTGTTTGTAAAAATAAGATTGCGGGATTTACTAGTTTGTAAGTTAGACTAAGCGTTCTACTATTTGTAGATGAAAGATATAGCTTACAGATTAAAAATAAAGTTTCAATAGTGTGTACGTTAGAAATAAAGTTTAAGCTGCTTGTGTGTTATAAATAAAATAAAGTTTCAACAGTTTGTAGATTAAAAATAAAGTTTCAACATTGTGTACGTTAGAAATAAAGTTATATCTGTTTGTAAAATGAGATTGTAGGATTTACTAGTTTGTAAGTTAGACTAAGCGTTCTACTATTTGTAAACGAAAGATATAGTTTACAGATTAAAAATAAAGTTTCAATAGTGCATGTGTTAGAAATAAAGTTTAAGCTGTTTGTGTGTTAGAAATGAAATAAAGTTTCAAGAGTTTACAAGTTCAAAATAAAGTTTCAACAGTGTGTATGTTAGAAATAGAGTTTTATCGGTTTGTAAAATAAGATCATAAGATTTACTAGTTTGCAAGTTAGACTAAGCGTTCTACTATTTGTAAATCAAAAATAGAATTATAACTGTTTACAAGTTAAAGCGTTGATGCAACGATGAACAATTAATAAGCTGAAAAGTTTTAGATTCACTTTAACATTACCACATGTTTACAGATAGAAATGTATCACAGCAAAGCTACTTCATGAGTTAGTTTGCCAGGAGTGTATCATCTCAAACTTTTACTCCGTTGTTGAAATTTCAGTTTTGTACATATTTGAAGTATCATCATTGCGGTTTGTTCTTAATGTGTTTACGATGAACGCACACATGAGTCTTATGACACTATGATTGTATCTTATACGTCTCGACAAAGACTGAGCGAAGTAAATAAAAATCTAAGTTGAAAATCTCTTAGGTTGTATTATCAAATATCTTAGTATTATACAAAGTTGAGAATGTAAGTTGGACCTTTTATCGGAATGTTGTTTTAAAATGAAAGTAAGAACTTCATCGTATGAGTATTCAAAGCATGTTTTGTAAATCAAATGTGTATAGTACTGACTTGATAGAATCAAATGAACGTGACAAACGCGTTGACAAACGATGAAGTTCTTATTTTTATTTTAAAACAACATTCCGATAAAAGGTTCAACTTACATTCTCAACTGCGTATAATACTAAGATATTTGATAATACAACCGAAGAGATTTTCAACTTAGATTTTTATTTACTTCGCTTAGTTTTTGTCGAAACGTATAAGATACAACCATAGTGTCATAAGACTCATGTGTGCGTTCATCATAAACACATTAAGAACAAACCGCAATGATGATACTTCAAATATGTACAAAACTGAAATTTCAAAAACGGAGTAAAAGTTTGAGATGATACACTCCTGGCAAACTAACTCATTAAGTAGCTTTGCTGTGATAAATTTCTATCTGTAAACATGTGGTAATGTTAAAGTGAATCTAAAACTTTTCAGCTTATTAATTGTTCATCATCGCATCAACGCTTTAACTTGTAAACAGTTATAATTTTATTTTTGATTTACAAATAGTAGAACGCTTAGTCTAACTTGCAAACTAGTAAATCTTATGATCTTATTTTACAAACAGTTATTCTTTCTAGCATATAAACTGTTATACCTTTATTTATAACATACAAGCAGCTAAAACTTTATTTCTAACATACAAACAGATGAAACTTTATTTCTAACGTACACACTGTTGAAACTTCATTTTGTTTCTAACATATAAACAGATAAAACTTTATTTCTAACGTACACACTGTTGAAACTTTATTTTTAATCTGTAAACTGTTGAAACTATATCTTTCGATTACAAATAGTAGAACGCTTAGTCTAACTTGCAAACTAGTAAATCCTACAATCTCATTTTACAAACAGCTAAAACTCTATTTTTAACGTACACACTGTTGAAACTTTATTTTTAATCTACAAACTGTTGAAACTATATTCTATTTCTAACACACAAACAGCTTAAACTCTTTTTCTAACATACACACTATTGAAACTTTATTTTTAATCTGTAAACTATATCTTTCGTTTACAAATAGTAGAACGCTTAGTCTATCTTACAAACTAGTAAATCCTACAATCTTATTTTTACAAACAGATATAACTTTATTTCTAACGTACACAATGTTGAAACTTTATTTTTAACTTGTAAACTCTTGAAACTTTATTTCATTTCTAACATACAAACAGCTTAAACTTTATTTCTAACGTACATACTATATTGAAACTTTATTTTGAATCTGTAAACTGTTGAAACTATATCTTTCATTTACAAATAGTAGAACGCTTAGTCTAACTTGCAAACTAGTAGATCTTGTTCGTCATCGAATCTAACTGTTTAAATCTTCATCATGGAAATCAATGTTCCACAGTTATTTGAAAAAGATATGATTACCCTTCATCTAACCCATCCGTTGCATGAAAACAACAACTCTTCGCATAATAACATTTATTGAATAACTGTAACAAGCATGCATTACAAATCAATGGTTTGAAACAGATAAAATAGATACAGCTGGTAACTGTCATATAGCGAGCAATGATAACCATACAGGACTTTGGCAGTGTTGAGGTAAGGAGGAAAGAAGCATTGGTTATGAACGTAGCTACTACAACGAACAGACAAAATAGGAACACACAAATCCTTAAAACGTTTCGTGACTTCATGATAATGTTGATTCACTCTACTATCCCAAGGCGGGAGCAAAATATCATCAATGATTAGATTTGGAAATACTTTCCTCTCCTTACCAGGATTATTACAAAAGATGCGTATAACATTGAAAGCAGCTAACCATCGTTTAAAGTCAATAAGAAGAGCAGTCTCACAAGAAAAGCCATAGTCTTGCAAATATTTCAGATTAAGTCCATGAATGCGTTTTCTCGCCCATTGATCAACATTGGGATCACAGTTGGCATGTTGATGATAGACACTAACAATCTGATATGTCCAATTGTTCATAGAAATAGCACTGAGCTCCTGTACAGGTTCACCCTCACAATCCATAAAAATGATGATAGAAGCCTAAAACGGAAATTACACATCTAAGGAAACGTTCTACAACATATCACAAAATGAAGAATTACATCGATGCTTTTCACGACAAAACACACAAATGATATGATGGCAACGAAGAAGTAGAATGTATCTAATAAGACCACGTCCACGACACTCAAAGCACATAAGCGAATTGTTATAGGGTAGAGTTAGGAAAGGATTAGCAATTCTCTTTCCTTGACTTGCGTTTGGAGGTAGCATTCTTGTCCGACTTGCGCTTCGTACCACCCCCGTTAAGGATTTCGTCAATAATGTCATCTACGCTGGGTGGCTTTGGAATATATAGGATCCTTGTGCTGTATCCTTGTGCTGACCATAATATAGCCCATTCACTTTGAAAATGATATCCCAAGTACCTTCTCCGAGCTCATCACATCTGATGGGTATTGATTGATCTCCATCCTTTTTATAATAACTACACCAATGTGATAATGGTAGGCAAATTTGATTGCCATCCCAAATCTTTCTATAGGGAGTATCCTTTTCATCTCTCGCCTTCCACTCTTGAGCAAGAGGAGTAGGAATGTCCATATTTAATGTCACGTACTCTTCAATAATGTCAAGTTGGTGGCGAATGTACGCACTCACGGGGATGAGTATGTAGTCCCCATACTGATTGCTCAATATCTTCACATCAGTGGAAGGGAGCATTCCCGTTTGCAGTACTACGCTGTGATCCTCATGACGCAAGACTTGTTTAAATTTACGCTGTAGCGGTGTAGGATTATGTACCTTTGTTGTTTCTTCCACTGGTCTCAGCTGTAGATGATCTGATTGTAGCGAACCTTGTAACGTCTGGCCACCATTTCGTCCTGTCAGTGTAGTAGATGTAGAAGATGCCTGAAAATAAAAAAAGATTCTATCAAGTTTACGTTCAAGGGAGGAGAGGGAGGAAAGTAGCGACTTACCATTTTAGTTGGATAATATAACAGGGATGTAGAGAGAGAGAGAGAGAATGTGCGTCCGTCACTTGTACGATTCAACGATGGAATGATTCTCACTGTGGAAGGCTCTCTATTTATAAAGGAATGCTTGATTCTCATTAGACAACAATCCTCATTGGAGAATAGCATCAAGTTGATTCCCACTCTCACCGATGCTTCATTCGCCCGCTAGCGCTCATCGTCTCCTTTCACCGTCTCGACTAAAGCTCTATTGTATTCTTCCGTTGATAGGTGTGGTAAAACACGGGTAGGCAAATGTTGTGTGTCGTCGCGCCATTGATAATAATACTCCAACAGTAGGCGACCATGCTTGAATACGCGCCTTGGATATTTCAGCAAAGTCTCATCAATCAATTTCCTACTTTGAGCCACACTCATGAATACAATGTAGCAGACAAGCTCGTTGTGTGGAAGGGTGTGGGCATACACCAATGGTTGAATGTAGGTCGTAAGCATATCATCATTCATCATGAGTTGGAAGCCTATCACTGAGGGCAGCTCGACATACGTCCTTAGAGTCACCTAAACAATGTCCTCCATGCTCTGGAAAACTACCTGCGCCATCGGCTGAATCGCTCCTCTCGTCGTCAAAAGAATGTACATAGCTCATGCACTCCAACTCTCTCAGTGCTATAGGCGTATTTTATACCACCCACCCCTACGCTCCTCTGGTGTTAACTTTCGTTTAGCAAAAAAGTCGTCATGAAATTTCAACAACGGAGTAAAAGTTTGAGATGATACACTCCTGGCAAACTAACTCATGAAGTAGCTTTGCTGTGATACATTTCTATCTGTAAACATATGGTAATGTTAAAGTGAATCTAAAACTTTTCAGCTTATTAATTGTTCATCGTTGCATCAACGCTTTAACTCGTGAACAGTTATAATTTTATTTTTAATTTACACTTAGTCTAACTTGTAAACTAGTAAATCTTGCGATCTTATTTTTACAGACAGTTACACCTTTATTTCTAACATACACACTATTGAAACTTCATTTCTAACTTGTAAACTCTTGAAACTTTATTTTGATATACAAACAGCTAAAACTTTATTTCTAACGTATACACTATTGAAACTTTATTTCTAACTTGTAAACTCTTGAAACTTTGTTTTTGATATACAAACAGCTAAAACTTTATTTCTAACGTACACACTATTGAAACTTTATTTTTAACTTGGCCACTGGTGAAACTTTATTTTTTTTCTTGTAAACTGTTGAAACTTTATTTTGTTTCTAACATACAAACAGATAAAGCTTTATTTCTAACATACACACTATTGAAACTTTGTTTCTAACTTGCACACTAGTGAAACTTTATTTCTAACTTGTAAACTGGTGAAACTTTATTTTTTATCTTGCAAACCGCTAAAACTTTATTTCTAACGTACACACTATTGAAACTTTATTTTTAGCTTGCAAACAGCTAAAGCTTTATTTCTAACATACACACTATTGAAACTTTATTTTTAACTTGTACACTGGTGAAACTTTATTTTTTATCTTGTAAACTGTTGAAACTTTATTTTGTTTCTAACATACAAACAGATAGAGCTTTATTTCTTACATTTCTAACATGCACACTATTGAAACTTTATTTTTAACTTGTACACTGGTGAAACTTTATTTCTAACTTGTTAACTGATGAAACTTTCTTTTAACATACAAACAGATAAAACTTTATTTCTAACGTACACACTGTTAAAACTTTATTTTTAATCTGTAAACTGTTGAAACTATATCTTTCATTTACAAATAGTAGAACGCTTAGTCTAACTTGTAAATCTTATAACATTTCATATGGGCGATGATGGTAGATGAAATAGTGTTAAATAAAATTAAGATAGCTTACATGATTCTGGGATAGCAATCGACTGCGATCCATGTGAAAAGAGCTTGTTAGACTACGGAAGAGAGAAGTGTGTTATGTTGCGTGTGGCGCGTGAGTGTCCTCCCATTTCATTCCATTCATCAATTCGTCTCATTGATAGAGACAGGTAGAACTCATGGTTCTCATAACGTATGCAATGGAAAGTTTATGAGGCAACCTTCGACAGTTGGCTAAATGTCGTCCTGGCGCGAATGCATACTACGTTGAGACAGAGGCAATCACTTGCAAACATGACGCAGAGAGGTTTAACAAGATTGACCATTGCCGAATATCCCTTGCGGTATACATAGCTACGGGTTTCACCGCCGCCCTTTACAGGAACGACCGTCGAAAGGAAGTATTACACCGAACTTCATTTGCAACGTTCAGGTTGACTGATAGCAGATTCAACTTAATGATAGTATTCGCCAGTCTGAAGACTGCCCAGGGCAAACCGCGTGGAGGTTCTATCAAATCTTGCCCCATGGTGGCCCTTATGAGGGCCGGTGGTTCGTTCTCGGGGGTCTTCATCAGCCATCTTACTCCATACCGATTCTGCTGAGAGAGAGTCGAAACCGTTCAACCTCAGCAGTGTCGACTTCCATGCTAGTTGGTATGTGAGTGGAGGGTGGAATGTAGCGCCATTCCATTGGATTGGCAACACTTGCTGTCATCGCATTGCCAATCCGAGCAAGATTGTTGTGGACTCTGTCTTGCTCCTCTATTCTAGCAAATTCATTAAATAAATTTCGCGGTCTTAACTGCGGTCCGCGAGGAGAGCTGGCTGCAGCGTTTGGTGTCTCCATGATTGAAATGAAATGAAATGAGAGGTAGTGCTTTATATACCCCTCTAATGCGACGCAACGTTCAAGTTGACTGATAGCAGATTCAAGTTAATGATAGTATTCGCCAGTCTAAAGACTGCCCAGGGCAAACCGCGTGGAGGTTCTATCACGTCTTGCCTCATGGTGGCCCTTATCAGAGCCGTTGGTTCGTTCTCGTCGTATCTGAAAAAATAGAAAGAAAAATAGATGAAATTATATTCAAGTGATGGAGAGGATATTAACTTACCATAAATCAATACGGTGGGTGATCAATCTTGCAGTCTTCTATTGCACGAACTGCCATCTGCAACTCTGTCTCCGCATCCAGATCAACTTGAGGTCTTTCAACAGGTGGGATGATGACCTTCCCAACCTCTGAGGCATGCGTCTCTGTCTCCTCATCTTGATCAGGTTTTTTGAAAAGTGGGGTGATGGCTTTCCCAACCTCTGAGGTGGTATAATTCGTCACCTTCTTAATAGGACATTTTGAATGCGTCTTATAGAAAGACTCGTTCAGGTTTCCCCTGACGAATTTCATGCATGATGTGCATCCGCTCACCACACCGACCTCCTTATGCTCTTCGGGAGTGTCGGTAAATTTATTTAAATGGCGCTTGAACTCGCCACCTCGCTTGACTTCGCCACATAGGCACTTTTTAAAATGAAACTTCGAGTTTCCTCCCATTATGTATATCTGTAAAAGGAAGGATGAAATAGAATTACTGACAGGCGACATTGGCAGTCATTTTTATAATCATAGTTAAATTGTGAGATTGGTGGAAAGTGTCGAACCTTTGAATCCGTTACAGGCATTACTCAGAGGGGATCTTATCCCAACTCCAAGGCCTCGGCCCACAAATCCAACCTCCCGCGGACAGAGCGTGCGTCATATCACTGTGTTGGTATCCGGACCCCGATTTTGACATGAAAACCAGTGGATTGTTTACAAAGGTTGCAAATTCCAAGCCGAAGCTCGCCTCCCACAACTTTATAAATGTCTTAGTTGAATTCAGCAGGGTCGAAAACCCCAGAAAACCTCCAAAACTAGTAAATTTAAATTTTTCAACTTTTTAGCACTACTTATGAAATTTTATAAGTAGTCTATCACTTAGGGCAGGTCAATAGCGACCGAACCTTTTTTGAATCAAGTCAAACGGACTTGTAGAAGCAAAGTTACAAGCCTTTAAAGTTTTGGAGTCTTTTATGGCCTGGAGACGAAGGCCATCTCCTGGCTAACCTCTAAGTCTGACGGCTTAGCTGATATCAGCAATGAAATTTTCTAAGTCGGTTTCTTACAGAAACTCGGAATTTGGAATGTCCGAAGCTATCATCGGAGCTCAGAGAAACGACCTACCTTTGACAATCGTTCTCCTCTAAATGAAAAGTCTCTGTCGGTTCCCAGCTTATATAGTGTGTGGCGATCAGCTGATGACGTAAGATCCATCATCCAAAAACTTAAAACGCTTCTATCACCGATTCTGGAGGTCCGATTGAGCTGGAAATACACCATTTCAATGTAGAATTTGACGCTGAATCCAAATCTGACCTCCGTTTTCCCATCCGATGCTTCGTTTTGGCTCTACAGCCCACAGCCATCGCAAAAATTCTAACTAGTTTTTTCGAAAAAATTTTGTGAAGAAAACTTTTTTCTCTCCGATTGACTTGAAACTCACCATGTTGATAGAGAATTTGACGCTGATTCCAAATCTGAAATCCGTTTTCCCATCCGATGCTTCGTTTTTGGCGCTACAGCCCAAAACGTCCAAAATTCTAACTCTGTCGTTTTTCGCCAATCTCCCAAAATTTTAAATGGCGTCTCACATCTACACGAAGACAGATATGAACAATCCGTTTCTTTCACTGAATTTGTCTCACTCCTAGCTTTGAAACGAGCTATTGCACGACTTTCTACGATCACTAGAAGCAAAATTGGAAGATCGGTGCCGGGGGGGGGACGTCAGCGAAAATTTTTTCTCTCCGATTGCTTTCAAATTCACCATACAGATGCAGAATTGTACGCTGAATTCGAATCTGGCCTCCGTTTTCCCATCCGATGCTTCGTTTTGGCGCTACAGCCCGAAACCAACCCACATTTGCCGTTAACTCTGTCGTTTTTCCGAAAAATGTTGAAAATTTTTTCTCGTCGATTGAGCTGGAAATCACACCACAGATGCAGAATTTGACGCTAAGTCCAAAAATCACATTTGCAAAGTCCTTCGAGCACTGCTTCCACTCGAAACATCCCATTTTCACCCCAAAATTCATGTTCACGAAAATTAGCACCAAGTCAAAACCTGGCGGTCGCCCAAGTCCACCACGACACTCTGTCGTTTTATCGAAGGAGGAGGGGCGCCGGTCGGGTGTTCACCCAACGTTTGACGAGAAACACGATGGGAGCGGCCATTCCAACCTGGCCGGCACACCACGCCAACCTGGCCGGCACACCACGACACCTTGGAGAACGCAACCTCTGGCTCACGTTCCAGAGGGGCGCCGGTCGGGTGTTCGCCGTTTTATTACTACTTGGGGCAGTTTGAACCACGTGTTCAAACTGCCCCATTTTCAAAATGTCACCATGGATGTATTTTGCTTGACATAGCAAAGTCATAACTCACCATTGGTATCAAAGATGCTTTTTTCAGATGGAGTGACGTGTTTAGCTTGCTGACCAAGTCCCTCGATCTAATTTCAAACTGATTTTGTAATTAATATATGTCTGATTGTTTGAACTATCTAATCTATGAAAACTGTTTTGTTAGAATAGCTTTAAATGTTGTTTCTCCCTGTAATCGTGTCAACATGGTGCGCAACTACAAACCAAAAACCGATCGCAAATGTGATTTTGATTTGATGAAAGCGGCGGTTGAGGAGGTGCGAGGAGGTCGCTCGGTACGACAAATCGCCCGCGATTTAAACATCAACAGGATTACTTTGTCCAGATATGTCAAGAAGACTGAATTGGTGGATGACCAGAAGCAAGTATTCCGCCAAAATTACAACAGTAGACAAGTGAGTAACCCTGAAGCTGACAAATTATACATATTTCAAAAAACATGTAGGCTTAGGTCAGCTTTCAATCCACGTAATACCAGAGATATGTCTGTGTTGGCCTATGTATCTCAAAATAGTTGATGTAGCGTCTTAGGAATCCGTCAACATCTGGTAGAAATTCTAATTTTTCACACCAGGACTAGGCTAATCATCAGACACAGGCAAAAATTTTATGTATGTCTAAATATACATGTTTGCTAGACTTACGCATTACGATAATTAATAACTTCCAACGCATGTGTTAAAAAATGAGTTCTGTGGGATTCGATCCCAGTGATATTACTTGGTGCGCTGACGCTCTCTGCACTGAGCCACGGCGGCTGATGATCAAACAGCGGCTGCATTAATTAATCATTAACTACTTTGCGTTCATGACGCAGGCGATCGTCGCTAGCTAAATTCCTCTTGCAGGTTTTCACTCGAGAGAGAGGAGCAGGGATTAGAAGAATATATTTTAAGCTGCTCAGCGATGTTCCATGGATTGACATACCCTATGCTCAGACGACTTGCGTTCGAATATGCCACCTTGAAAGGAAAAGCAATACCAGAAAATTGGATGCGAAATTCTACGGCTGGAAAGGACTGGGTTAGAGGCTTTATGAAGCGACATCTGAAAATCTCTCTTCGATCTCCAGAACCCACAAGTATGAATCGAGCTCAGGGATTCAATCAAGATAAGGTGAATCATTTTTTTCGATCTTTGGTCAGAAACTCAGAGGAAAAATCGATATGGACCCGAATCCATCTTCAATCTTGATGAAACAGGGATTTCAACTGTTCAAGGCGTGCCAAAAGTTTTAGCCGCACGTGGCATGAAGCAAGTGGGACAAATCACCGCCACTGAGCGTGGGAACCTAGTAGCTGTAGTTTGCAGTGTAAGTGTCACGGGAAGATCATTACCACCAGTAATGGTTTTTCCTAGAGTCAATTTCAAAGACCATATGATAAAAGGAGCCGCAGTTGGAACTTTAGGGCTTGCTACGTCATCAAGTTGGATGAACAGTGATCTATTCCCTGAAGTGCTACGTCATTTCATTCGTCACATCGGCTGTTCTACAGAGAAGCCTGCCATTCTTTTTATGGACAATCATGAAAGTCACCTCGGAGTTCACGTTCTCGAAATTGCTCGGTCAAACGGACTTTCAATCTTAACCTTTCCACCTCACGCGTCCCACCGATTGCAGCCCTTGGATGTGTCAGTCTATGGTCCCTTGAAGGCTTATTACAAAAAAGCAGTAAATGACTGGACCATAAGTTCTCCCGGAAGCCGAATTTCTATATATGATCTTCCAGAATGCTTCTCACGGGCATTTAACAGGGCCATGTCATACGAGAACATTGCTGCTGGATTCAGGAAAACTGGAATCTGGCCAGTGAACTCGGACATCTTTGGAGAATCTGATTTTGTTGCAGCGGCTGTATTCAACGTTAGGCCTACAGACCAAAGTCATGTTCACTTTGCTACAGACGGACAACCCCACAATGGAGCAGGCACATGTCAGTCAGATGAAATGCCGACTACATCAAGCGCAACAACTCTTGATTCATGTTTTGAGGAGCTGAAGAAGATAAGACCACTTCCGAAAAGAAAACTCATCGACTCATACAAGCCAAAGAGGAGGAGAGTGAACGCTGGGTGTCAGCTTATATCTGCTGAAATCGCATCGCAATCTTGCGAAGAAAGCCCTTTAGAGGAGACACCATCGGTGGATCCGGTGAGAGACGTGGAAGTTGGTAGCTTCATTGTCGTCAAAATGAAGCCAATTAATTCAAAGAAAGATTTGCATTATGTCGCCAAAAATTTGTCAATTTCGGATCTTTCCATAACTGTGGAATTTTATAGACAGTCCAGGAAATACCCCGGAAAGTTTGTGAAGCCACTCATAGAGGATGTATCCGTCATCACTAGCAGTGATATTGTCGTGTGCTTACCAGAGCCTTCAAAAACTGGTGAGACAAATCGCGTCAAGTCGATGCTTAGTTTTTCACTCAATCTGGAACAGTATGATTGTCAGTGATTCTAAGTTCCATTTCATGATCGTTTCTAGCTTTTATATTCCGGCAGGTATATGACCAAACTTTTAACCATAATGCTATGCAGGCAATTTCAATGCAGAAGATTTAACGTTGTCCTATCTAGTAGATTGAAAAGCAAATTTTCGCAGAGCTTTAATAACAATTTTGTTTTTAATTTTTTTGTTTTTATTGTTATGCAAAGACTGCTTTTTGTCAGTAAAGCACTTTCTAGATATCATCCATGTTTTCATTTTCTGAAAGTGGACTAATAATATATGTCAGATAATTCGGTTTGGGTCTGCTAGATTGCCTTTGTGCGATTAAATCGACTGATTATTGAATGTGGTTCAAAGTGCCCCACTAGGTGGTTCAATTTGCCTCACGTGTGAGGCACATTGAACCACTTCACTTCATTTTTTAAAATTCAAATTTTGAAAAAACTAGAGTGTCCTGAGACTTCTAGCAACTTGCAAAAGTTAGCCAATACGCTGAATGTGTCGTATCCCCTATGCCCTACAGGACAGAAGCTAGAGTGTTTGCTGGACAAGTTTTAAGATATGGGCGCATTTGTACATTGGAAAAAGATTTCATCCAAAAAGTCAATCGTACAGCTACTACTCTCATTAAGAGAGGATATAACAACGTAGATCTCAAGAAAAGTGCTGAGAAGCAGCTGCATAAACATAGTGAAACTTTATTGAAATACTGATATTTTTCTGCTAAGCAGCTTCTTAATGACTGCGCGTGCTTTCATTGATTTAATTAGCTTCGAGACTGCTTTCATATAGCAGGGCCCCGCTTGGGTGAGTTTTGAGCGTTCAGCAGTAGGGGCCGAAACGCGAATCCTTACCGAAGTTCATGCTGATGACCTCAATTGCACATATTTTCAATTAGCCAATCTGTTGTACTTGTTCTTTCCTTTGACCTGTAGGGAAAGCCACATGGGTCCTTTTGAGGGATTAAATTCTTTCCACTTGTCGCTATCTTCTACTTCATCTTCCCCTCAATCAAAGCATTGAATTTCATTCCGACGCAATTGGCATATCCAAGCATATGGGCGACTAGACCTGCAGATTAAGTTTTGTCAATATAAGCAAATGCCGCAATTACTGCACTGCCCAACACACAGTGTGGCAGACTGGCAGGATTTCTCGTGAAAGTTATCAATTTTTTTCTTACTCTACTTATATTTACACAGGCCTCTTTTTCAATACCTACCATTTGAATATTATCAGCATTTACATCTATGCTTTATTCATATTTTTCTCATTGGTTTTACTTCCTGAGTAGTGCGGTTTATGATTTAGTTCATTATTAATTGTGTTTCGCCTAAGGTTAGTCCTTGCCAATTTGATAGTCACTTATCATGCAAATTCAGACAGTTTATAGTGTGGGGAAGAGTTTTGACGATGGATAGTTCTTGAGAAAGGCTGTCTCAGGTGTCCCGATTTGGGAGTCTATCAGGCACAAAGGGGTGTAGTGGATGGTTCTCATTCTGCTTGGCAATCAACATAAGCTTGAAGGATTGAGACAAATGCAACTGTCTTATATCTTGAAGCAGGTCAAAATCACATCCGCTAGTAGTAAGCACATTCCAAATTCAAGCGCAAAATGTGAAATGCTGAGTCATCAGGCTGACTGAGCCCCCCCTTTGGCAGGCAGTGATAGGGAGATGGCCAAGGATATGTTGGGAGGAATGGGTCCGTGAGGAGAAAAACGCCCCCCCCCCAACGACTCAACTGACTAAATTGGTTGAAAAGACCAAAGTTCTTCAGAATCATGTGAAACAAACTTCTATCAAGGTTTCAGGTTGAAATTCGTCCAAAAAAATGACCAATTTAGTCAGTTGAGTCGTTGGGGGGGGGCGGTTTTTTCACCGAAACTTAACCGACCCAACTTTTGACGACAAACACGATGGGATGGAACTCGGAGCTCAATTCCAACATTTTGAAGATTTTTTTTCACGAAAAAATCCTAAGTGTCGAGACCACCGTAGTGAAACATTTTCGAAAAAATTCTTTGGACGAATTTCAACCTGAAACCTTGATAGAAGTTTGTTTCACATGATTCTGAACAACTTTGGTCTTTTCGACCAATTTAGTCAGTTGAGACGTTGGGGGGGGGGCGGTTTTTTTTCACCGAAACTTCACCGACCCAACTTTTGACGACAAACACGATGGGATGGGTCTCGGAACTCCATTCCAAAATTTTGAAAAATTTTTTTTTCAGGAAAAAATCCTAAGTGTCGAGACCACCGTAGTGAAAATTTTCGAAAAAATTTTTTGGACGAATTTCAACCTGAAACCTTGATAGAAGTTTGTTTCACATGATTCTGAACAACTTTGGTCTTTTCGATCAATTTAGTCAGTTGAGTCTGGCAAACGTCAAGGGACCCGAGGGAGAAACTAACAATTTGAAGAAATCAGAATTTCTACTTCGACCAAGCATGCTTAACCCCGGAAAGTAGCAGAATTTAAAGTAAGCTCGCCTAAATTTTCTCTAGTTTTCGAAATTTCTGTACTATTTTTTTCGAATTTTCATGACCGCGATTTTGTTGAATTAAAAGTCAAGAGCAGGCGAAAGCATCCTAGGTGGAATTGCATAGTAGATCATTTTGGTGTCATGTAATAGAGATTTAATTTTAGGAATGTTTTAGCATACATGTGCTTCATTTACATGAATTTGCATTGCACAAGCTGACCTGAAGTAGTAAGCACATTCCAAAATCAAGTGCAAATTGTGAAATGCTGAGTCATCATGCTGAACGCAAGTGCAAATTGTGAAATGCTGAGTCATCAGGCGGACGCAAGTGCAAAATGTGAAATGTGGAGTCATGAGGCTGCCTGAGTCCCTCTGGCAGGCAGTGTGAGGGACATGGCCAAGGATGTGCTGGGAGGAATGGGTCCGTGAGGAGGAAACGGGTCCCCCCCCCCAACGACTCAACTGACTAAATTGGTTGAAAAGACCAAAGTTGTTCAGAATCATGTGAAACAAACTTCTATCAAGGTTTCAGGTTGAAATTCGTCCAAAAAATTTTTTCGAAAATTTTCACTACGGTGGTCTCGACA
>CAJQUW010000444.1:395000-400000 GCA_907163375.1 Prostheceraeus crozeri | reverse complement strand
GGGGGGGGGGGGGGGGGGGGGGGGGGGGGGGGGGGGGGGGGGGGGGGGGGGGGGGGGGGGGGGGGGGGGGGGGGGGGGGGGGGGGGGGGGGGGGGGGGGGGGGGGGGGGGGGGGGGGGGGGGGGGGGGGGGGGGGGGGGGGGGGGGGGGGGGGGGGGGGGGGGGGGGGGGGGGGGGGGGGGGGGGGGGGGGGGGGGGGGGGGGGGGGGGGGGGGGGGGGGGGGGGGGGGGGGGGGGGGGGGGGGGGGGGGGGGGGGGGGGGGGGGGGGGGGGGGGGGGGGGGGGGGGGGGGGGGGGGGGGGGGGGGGGGGGGGGGGGGGGGGGGGGGGGGGGGGGGGGGGGGGGGGGGGGGGGGGGGGGGGGGGGGGGGGGGGGGGGGGGGGGGGGGGGGGGGGGGGGGGGGGGGGGGGGGGGGGGGGGGGGGGGGGGGGGGGGGGGGGGGGGGGGGGGGGGGGGGGGGGGGGGGGGGGGGGGGGGGGGGGGGGGGGGGGGGGGGGGGGGGGGGGGGGGGGGGGGGGGGGGGGGGGGGGGGGGGGGGGGGGGGGGGGGGGGGGGGGGGGGGGGGGGGGGGGGGGGGGGGGGGGGGGGGGGGGGGGGGGGGGGGGGGGGGGGGGGGGGGGGGGGGGGGGGGGGGGGGGGGGGGGGGGGGGGGGGGGGGGGGGGGGGGGGGGGGGGGGGGGGGGGGGGGGGGGGGGGGGGGGGGGGGGGGGGGGGGGGGGGGGGGGGGGGGGGGGGGGGGGGGGGGGGGGGGGGGGGGGGGGGGGGGGGGGGGGGGGGGGGGGGGGGGGGGGGGGGGGGGGGGGGGGGGGGGGGGGGGGGGGGGGGGGGGGGGGGGGGGGGGGGGGGGGGGGGGGGGGGGGGGGGGGGGGGGGGGGGGGGGGGGGGGGGGGGGGGGGGGGGGGGGGGGGGGGGGGGGGGGGGGGGGGGGGGGGGGGGGGGGGGGGGGGGGGGGGGGGGGGGGGGGGGGGGGGGGGGGGGGGGGGGGGGGGGGGGGGGGGGGGGGGGGGGGGGGGGGGGGGGGGGGGGGGGGGGGGGGGGGGGGGGGGGGGGGGGGGGGGGGGGGGGGGGGGGGGGGGGGGGGGGGGGGGGGGGGGGGGGGGGGGGGGGGGGGGGGGGGGGGGGGGGGGGGGGGGGGGGGGGGGGGGGGGGGGGGGGGGGGGGGGGGGGGGGGGGGGGGGGGGGGGGGGGGGGGGGGGGGGGGGGGGGGGGGGGGGGGGGGGGGGGGGGGGGGGGGGGGGGGGGGGGGGGGGGGGGGGGGGGGGGGGGGGGGGGGGGGGGGGGGGGGGGGGGGGGGGGGGGGGGGGGGGGGGGGGGGGGGGGGGGGGGGGGGGGGGGGGGGGGGGGGGGGGGGGGGGGGGGGGGGGGGGGGGGGGGGGGGGGGGGGGGGGGGGGGGGGGGGGGGGGGGGGGGGGGGGGGGGGGGGGGGGGGGGGGGGGGGGGGGGGGGGGGGGGGGGGGGGGGGGGGGGGGGGGGGGGGGGGGGGGGGGGGGGGGGGGGGGGGGGGGGGGGGGGGGGGGGGGGGGGGGGGGGGGGGGGGGGGGGGGGGGGGGGGGGGGGGGGGGGGGGGGGGGGGGTGGGGGGGGGGGGGGGGGGGGGGGGGGGGGGGGGGGGGGGGGGGGGGGGGGGGGGGGGGGGGGGGGGGGGGGGGGGGGGGGGGGGGGGGGGGGGGGGGGGGGGGGGGGGGGGGGGGGGGGGGGGGGGGGGGGGGGGGGGGGGGGGGGGGGGGGGGGGGGGGGGGGGGGGGGGGGGGGGGGGGGGGGGGGGGGGGGGGGGGGGGGGGGGGGGGGGGGGGGGGGGGGGGGGGGGGGGGGGGGGGGGGGGGGGGGGGGGGGGGGGGGGGGGGGGGGGGGGGGGGGGGGGGGGGGGGGGGGGGGGGGGGGGGGGGGGGGGGGGGGGGGGGGGGGGGGGGGGGGGGGGGGGGGGGGGGGGGGGGGGGGGGGGGGGGGGGGGGGGGGGGGGGGGGGGGGGGGGGGGGGGGGGGGGGGGGGGGGGGGGGGGGGGGGGGGGGGGGGGGGGGGGGGGGGGGGGGGGGGGGGGGGGGGGGGGGGGGGGGGGGGGGGGGGGGGGGGGGGGGGGGGGGGGGGGGGGGGGGGGGGGGGGGGGGGGGGGGGGGGGGGGGGGGGGGGGGGGGGGGGGGGGGGGGGGGGGGGGGGGGGGGGGGGGGGGGGGGGGGGGGGGGGGGGGGGGGGGGGGGGGGGGGGGGGGGGGGGGGGGGGGGGGGGGGGGGGGGGGGGGGGGGGGGGGGGGGGGGGGGGGGGGGGGGGGGGGGGGGGGGGGGGGGGGGGGGGGGGGGGGGGGGGGGGGGGGGGGGGGGGGGGGGGGGGGGGGGGGGGGGGGGGGGGGGGGGGGGGGGGGGGGGGGGGGGGGGGGGGGGGGGGGGGGGGGGGGGGGGGGGGGGGGGGGGGGGGGGGGGGGGGGGGGGGGGGGGGGGGGGGGGGGGGGGGGGGGGGGGGGGGGGGGGGGGGGGGGGGGGGGGGGGGGGGGGGGGGGGGGGGGGGGGGGGGGGGGGGGGGGGGGGGGGGGGGGGGGGGGGGGGGTGGGGGGGGGGGGGGGGGGGGGGGGGGGGGGGGGGGGGGGGGGGGGGGGGGGGGGGGGGGGGGGGGGGGGGGGGGGGGGGGGGGGGGGGGGGGGGGGGGGGGGGGGGGGGGGGGGGGGGGGGGGGGGGGGGGGGGGGGGGGGGGGGGGGGGGGGGGGGGGGGGGGGGGGGGGGGGGGGGGGGGGGGGGGGGGGGGGGGGGGGGGGGGGGGGGGGGGGGGGGGGGGGGGGGGGGGGGGGGGGGGGGGGGGGGGGGGGGGGGGGGGGGGGGGGGGGGGGGGGGGGGGGGGGGGGGGGGGGGGGGGGGGGGGGGGGGGGGGGGGGGGGGGGGGGGGGGGGGGGGGGGGGGGGGGGGGGGGGGGGGGGGGGGGGGGGGGGGGGGGGGGGGGGGGGGGGGGGGGGGGGGGGGGGGGGGGGGGGGGGGGGGGGGGGGGGGGGGGGGGGGGGGGGGGGGGGGGGGGGGGGGGGGGGGGGGGGGGGGGGGGGGGGGGGGGGGGGGGGGGGGGGGGGGGGGGGGGGGGGGGGGGGGGGGGGGGGGGGGGGGGGGGGGGGGGGGGGGGGGGGGGGGGGGGGGGGGGGGGGGGGGGGGGGGGGGGGGGGGGGGGGGGGGGGGGGGGGGGGGGGGGGGGGGGGGGGGGGGGGGGGGGGGGGGGGGGGGGGGGGGGGGGGGGGGGGGGGGGGGGGGGGGGGGGGGGGGGGGGGGTGGGGGGGGGGGGGGGGGGGGGGGGGGGGGGGGGGGGGGGGGGGGGGGGGGGGGGGGGGGGGGGGGGGGGGGGGGGGGGGGGGGGGGGGGGGGGGGGGGGGGGGGGGGGGGGGGGGGGGGGGGGGGGGGGGGGGGGGGGGGGGGGGGGGGGGGGGGGGGGGGGGGGGGGGGGGGGGGGGGGGGGGGGGGGGGGGGGGGGGGGGGGGGGGGGGGGGGGGGGGGGGGGGGGGGGGGGGGGGGGGGGGGGGGGGGGGGGGGGGGGGGGGGGGGGGGGGGGGGGGGGGGGGGGGGGGGGGGGGGGGGGGGGGGGGGGGGGGGGGGGGGGGGGGGGGGGGGGGGGGGGGGGGGGGGGGGGGGGGGGGGGGGGGGGGGGGGGGGGGGGGGGGGGGGGGGGGGGGGGGGGGGGGGGGGGGGGGGGGGGGGGGGGGGGGGGGGGGGGGGGGGGGGGGGGGGGGGGGGGGGGGGGGGGGGGGGGGGGGGGGGGGGGGGGGGGGGGGGGGGGGGGGGGGGGGGGGGGGGGGGGGGGGGGGGGGGGGGGGGGGGGGGGGGGGGGGGGGGGGGGGGGGGGGGGGGGGGGGGGGGGGGGGGGGGGGGGGGGGGGGGGGGGGGGGGGGGGGGGGGGGGGGGGGGGGGGGGGGGGGGGGGGGGGGGGGGGGGGGGGGGGGGGGGGGGGGGGGGGGGGGGGGGGGGGGGGGGGGGGGGGGGGGGGGGGGGGGGGGGGGGGGGGGGGGGGGGGGGGGGGGGGGGGGGGGGGGGGGGGGGGGGGGGGGGGGGGGGGGGGGGGGGGGGGGGGGGGGGGGGGGGGGGGGGGGGGGGGGGGGGGGGGGGGGGGGGGGGGGGGGGGGGGGGGGGGGGGGGGGGGGGGGGGGGGGGGGGGGGGGGGGGGGGGGGGGGGGGGGGGGGGGGGGGGGGGGGGGGGGGGGGGGGGGGGGGGGGGGGGGGGGGGGGGGGGGGGGGGGGGGGGGGGGGGGGGGGGGGGGGGGGGGGGGGGGGGGGGGGGGGGGGGGGGGGGGGGGGGGGGGGGGGGGGGGGGGGGGGGGGGGGGGGGGGGGGGGGGGGGGGGGGGGGGGGGGGGGGGGGGGGGGGGGGGGGGGGGGGGGGGGGGGGGGGGGGGTGGGGGGGGGGGGGGGGGGGGGGGGGGGGGGGGGGGGGGGGGGGGGGGGGGGGGGGGGGGGGGGGGGGGGGGGGGGGGGGGGGGGGGGGGGGGGGGGGGGGGGGGGGGGGGGGGGGGGGGGGGGGGGGGGGGGGGGGGGGGGGGGGGGGGGGGGGGGGGGGGGGGGGGGGGGGGGGGGGGGGGGGGGGGGGGGGGGGGGGGGGGGGGGGGGGGGGGGGGGGGGGGGGGGGGGGGGGGGGGGGGGGGGGGGGGGGGGGGGGGGGGGGGGGGGGGGGGGGGGGGGGGGGGGGGGGGGGGGGGGGGGGGGGGGGGGGGGGGGGGGGGGGGGGGGGGGGGGGGGGGGGGGGGGGGGGGGGGGGGGGGGGGGGGGGGGGGGGGGGGGGGGGGGGGGGGGGGGGGGGTGGGGGGGGGGGGGGGGGGGGGGGGGGGGGGGGGGGGGGGGGGGGGGGGGGGGGGGGGGGGGGGGGGGGGGGGGGGGGGGGGGGGGGGGGGGGGGGGGGGGGGGGGGGGGGGGGGGGGGGGGGGGGGGGGGGGGGGGGGGGGGGGGGGGGGGGGGGGGGGGGGGGGGGGGGGGGGGGGGGGGGGGGGGGGGGGGGGGGGGGGGGGGGGGGGGGGGGGGGGGGGGGGGGGGGGGGGGGGGGGGGGGGGG